>JBAJNP010001363.1:0-63291 GCA_036877545.1 Yasuhikotakia modesta | reverse complement strand
CATTAATCAACGTTCTGGGAATGTTCCCTGTTAACTGTCATTACTCTAAAGCCAGTGCAAGGGAAACAAACACAAGTCCCTATTTCATAGAGGCAGCAGTGAACTCTGGAAACTGTTTGGACAAGCATACATACCCATCGCACTAGTGCTAAGAACAAAATAAACACACCTGCCAGTATGCCAGTTATTTTACATAAGCTAAAAGCATTGTGTTTGAAAAAAAAATAACAACACAGGACTGAATGTAAGAGTTTTGTTAACTGAATGTGCAACTGTCTGTTATAAATTTCCATTGTTTTATTCTTTTTCTTTTAACACTCTTTATCACTGTAGTTCCTAAAGCCCTTCCTTTCCCAGCGAGTGGATGTGAATACTGCAGACTCATAAAACATTCAACATCACTCAAGGTCTAAGCCCACACTTACACAATAGGATTGTTTAGAAAACAAAAGGGACTCTGTCACGGGAAGTATAAAGCAGGAAATATGCATTTTTTACAACCAGAGAGAAAATATTAAATACAGAAAAAGAGTAAACTAATCATAAATGTTTTTTTTCTGGAATTTTCCACAAAAGCAGGCAAATCCAAGCACAGTCCTTTCCAGTGGAGTTTTGCTTATTAAAGCATGTTCAGTTGTTTGCGGAATCTCTACAAATATAAATTTGTGGTGCAAGCTTTTTTCCTCAGGCGCTTGGCTGGCTTAAAGGTACAGTTCACCCAAAATTGTTATTTACTTTAATTAACTTTCTTTGTCTTTTTTGTTTCTCAGAAGGAAAGTCATCATAGATTTGGAACCACTTATATGCAAGTATGTGACAGAATTTTTAAATTTGGATGAACTGTCCCTTTAAGAACTTGACCATTCTGCTCATAGCTTGTCCTAGTATAAATCTAATACTTCGACTTACCTAGAAACGTGGCGAATTGTAAAACACTGAATGAACATGCTCTGGTTTCTCCACCTCAGCTTGTTGAATCCAGTGTGATGGACATGGACAGTAGATTCAGCATAGTCAGCAAGTTAGCACCATAACTTTAGTATCATCTCATAAAGATGGTTCTAAACTGGTTTTGGCTGTGGTGACCTAACAGTATACCAGATTGTTTTCCATTTGTTCATCAAAACAAAAGTCTAGTAGTAAAATGTATTTATTTATTAATAGGAACTCATGTACCATAGACTTAGCAAAAAGTTAACAAAAGTGTATTTAAGGTTGAACATCGATATTAACCCCAGTCAATGGGGTTAAGCAATTACATGGTTAGCTGCCTTTTATGTTTTGCATTTAGCATTGTGTTCCTGTCCTGTCTGAAAGCCTAACAAAGCAAATATTGGGTTGTAGCCCATCAGTTTAGAACCACTGCTGTACAATAGTCTGTCAGTCATTATTGTAATTGTGATATTACTGTGATTAACGTTGGGAATTGAAACAGAGACAAAATTTAAATGTTTTGTTAGTGATACTCAACTGGAATAATTTTCTGTTTATAAATGATATTTTTATTCAAAACTAAATCAAAATTCTTTAGAACTGTTGATAGAATTGTTAAGGAACCTGAATCTGTGAAATCAAAATTTCATTAAATTTCCTCAGATTCTGATCTCAAACCGTGATCATTTTCTCCTGCAAAAACTCAGTGAGGCGCAGCAGGTGTAACAATAGAGTCTTCCATTCACATGCAGGAGTGACAATTGGCTGTCACTACCCTCAATTTTTTCTTTCCTCTCGTTCTCCCTCTCTTACACACACGTTTCTTTACTTACTGATTTGGGCAAGGAACTGTCACCAAAAGCTGTTCCTGCATAAGCGTTGACATGTTGCGTTACATTTTTCGTGCGTTTTGATGTCACCTGTTGGACTAGTAAAATCCCAATGAAGCGCTTGCAGATGACAGGCCTTGAGCACTTGACATTTTTATCCTGTATCTATCAGAAGTTACTGTCACAAATGAGCATATGTGTTTCAGAGAAAGGCGCTTTTTTCTGATCGTACCCTCCCTACTGTTCACAGAAGGTGAGGTGATGTCGTCTCCAGCAGCTAGAGAAAATCACTGAAATCTAGAGAAGAAAGACGAAAGAAAATACAGCGAGACTCGTTCAGGATTCTGCCTTGTAATTTAAAACCTGATTAATCTGTTTGCCCTGTCTCACTTCTTCTACAGCAGCACTCGTTTCTAATGTCATTACATCATTGCTTGCGCACAATTGGATATCTCCAGGAAACAGGGCTGAGTACATCACGAGTCCCCTGATGTGGTAACCTCTCGCTGAACTTCGCCATCAGCCTCCAACTTGATGAATTCTGAATCACTGGCCCGTCGTTCTTATTGCATGCAAATTTATTTACAATGCTGCAGACTGGAGAGGAATTAAATCAGCATATCTCCTAATATATGGCCCTCTGGTGTGTAAGATTAAAGAAATCTATTTAGATGAGCGTTCTGTGAATGGATTGTTTGCCCTGTTGTAATGACAGGCTCAGATAATGTGAATGGAGTCTATTAAAAAGAAACAAAGAGAGACAGAACGGTAGATGGAAGTATAATCAACATCTGTGTGTTTACTACTTAGTTCAGTCAACCCTGAAACAGGAAATGATGTCATAGTGTCTTCAACTACAAGTAGGCTAAGAACTCTCTGGTAGTAACTCTTGGAGGTTAAGGAGTGAGAGCAAGACAAAACGAAGACATTAGTTTTTTTATTCTGCCTAAGACATAATTGTTTTAACAATATACTGTTTTAACAATATACAATTGTTAAACCTGTATATTAAATCTTATAAAACGTAGTTATAAAGTATAAAGCACTGCATCACAGATTTGAGTTTTACCATAGAGCTTGATCTTTAAATTGTTGATTCTTGTTTATTTTTTGGCCCTTGGAGCTATAAAATCTAATTAAACCATATACAGATGCTTCGAAACGATTGTGCGTTTCTGAAGATCACTCGAAAGGATAACACGCTTTTAGAATGTAACCCAATGTGCTGTGAGTCATCAGGACTAATGTGGGCCTGAAGTGATGTAATAATGCTGCATATTGGTATTGATTCTTCTGCATGTTGATCAGATTGAATTAGGGAACCACAGAACCTAAGAGATGAGGACCCTAGAAACACCCACTGAAGATAAACTCTCTAAATCTCCTCTGCGTGGTTTTAGAAGATAATTTAGTCATTGGTTCTAGTGCTATCTTCCATAGTTTGCCGTTACCTGGGTCTTCCATTTTTGTCAAATCACATTCCAAGGCCATATCTGTGAAAGTGAGAAATTGCTGGAGCAAAGAATTATGGGACGTTGGCATATAGTCTCATCAGCAGTCTTCAGACTTCCAGAGACTTCCAGAATTCAGAGTTTTGGCAACAGAATATGGCAGCCAAGATCAGGCAGCACAACAGAGAAGCATCGCAGATCGTTTAGGCCTTACTCTATAAATACTCCACACAAGTATGCGAGTGTTGTGAATGTTTGTTGATGCTTTTGTAGTATTATAGTTGTAGCAAATAACAGCCAAAGAAACCAAAAACATTCAATGCAAGTATGCGACCGGCATAAAATATGGCCATTGCATTACAATTGTGTAGTGCTCTTGTACTGTACATACAGTACTTGAGATGTGCTCTTGGCTTATTGTGGTACAGTAGTAATGATCTTTAATACTGTACTTAAGGGGCAGTACAGTTTCCTTTAATTGTCTGTGTAAAGTAAATTATATGTATTGTTATTCAGTAGCTAAACATGTTGACTGTAAAGTATTGTGTGTGTTTCTGTTACTCTACTGTAGAAGTGGAAAAAGAGAAAACTTCACACTAATGTCTGCTTAACACTTAATACTCAGATGATACTTGTGTTGACTTTGAATTGAATTTGGAGCCCCGTAGCTAGAAGAGTTTGCTTTCACTTACATATGGTACTTTTTAGTTTTTATTTATAAATCTATAACTTTATAGCTCTGCTGAGAATATGTAATTAAGAATAAAACATTTATAAAACAAAGCATTTTAAAGATATATTAGTTTTTATTTATAAATGTATAACTTTATAGCTCTACCGAGAATATGTAATTAAGAATAAAACATTTATAAAGCAAAGCATTTTAAAGATATATATATATATATATATATATGTATATAGCGGTGAGTAGGATTGTTGTGTTGCCGTGTGTAGATAATGCTAATGTCCGTGCAGCTGTAATCTATGTCAGCACACATAAAAATCGTATCTCTGTTGATTTATTCATTACTTGCGGCACATATTCGCATCTCTGCGAATCTTTGCGTCAGTTTTATTTTTTGGAGTTTTATCTAACACTAATATGCCATTACACATGCTATGCTAATGTGCAGTTACACATTACGCATGCTAATTTGTAGATGGCACGCAACGAGAGTAAAAAGAAAGTATGCAAATTCAAACCCATCATTTTCCTGCAGTCTGGTTAAGTGACTTTCACTACAATGTGCAATCCACTGACTAGCTATTATGATCACACAGTCTCTCATTCGCTGCGTCGTGGCACTGAAATCTAATTTGATAAAAACACAAGTTCAAACTGAGAGCATGTGAGTGTAGTGGAAGATGATATGATGTATTTAATTTGCTCAAAGGTGAACAGTGTATGTGTGTGTACAGTATGTGTGTTATTGTGGACGTTGTTTTTTATAAATGCTCCCAAAGCAGTGTTTGTTTTCCAGAATCTTTTTATGTAATTAGAGCGTTTCTTGAGCAAACGCAATTTGTAGAACAATATTTCAAATCTAATGAGTGGAAAAGAATTCTTATTTGACTACAAGATCTCAGCTGTGCAATGGGACATCTAGAGATTTATGCGATATGAGAAAAAGGCTGATGAAGTTTTAGTCGTAAAGGTTCAAAATCAATAATTGTGTATTTGTTTAGTGAACAGTGAGCTCGTCAAATCACAGAATGTAGAATATTACCTTGCTAAGGGAAAGAAAAAGAGTAAACAACAGCTAATATATATTCCTATCTTAAACCACTTGAGCTGAACACTGTACTGGGCACCTTGCTGCATGTCATCTTAGGCTATATTCTTAAGGAAGTGAGTGGTGTTCTATATAAAAGAATTTGAGACTTCGCTTGATAGAAGTAACCCTATTTATTCAATAGCTGGCATTTTTCACAGCTAAAGTACAAAACAGGCCCTGAACATTTTCAGCCAATTATCAGATAAAGGCGCTAAACCATTAGAAAATGTCAAACACATCGTCAACCTTTATTATATCTTTGTCATTTTAATTACATTGTCAAATGGTCAGATTGTTTAATAATGATTTTTAATATCAATTCAATTCAATGACATTTTGGTATGATTTAACAGTCATAAAGGTCAGGGAAACACCAAAATATATCATTTTGTGGAGTGTAAGAATTGGTTAAACAATTTTGTATATCTGCTAAAATTAAATAATACAAGAAAGGAGGCAAAGACAGTGTTACACGTGAATTTTAATTGTCTCGCAAATTAAATTGGGCCAACATGTCTATTAAATAGAGTACTACATTTAAGTAATTATGTAATTTTGTTTATTGAATTCATCCCAGCTATTGCCATGAAACACATTTTAAGCAGAGGTTCCAAGAAAATTAAAAACGCAGTCTGTGAATACTAAGAGACCAACCACTTAGTACCCTACAGCTAAATGCTTCATAGAGCAGATATTTCATGCCAAAACAGAGATACGTTAAGAAAAGTATTAAAAAGTTTTAGTGGTGAGGGTGGAATAAACTTTTACACTGATAAAACATTGACTGAATAAATGCTAAATGTTTTAGGGAAAACTGCTGGCAGCCCCTTCATATTGATCAATGACTGCACATCAGCAGCCTGTGCAATTTATTATATAGGTGAAATGTCTCTAAATCTTTAATCATACCAAACTTAAAAATAACTCTGTGTGTGTGTGTGAGAGAGAGAGAGAGAGAGCGAGAGACAATTGGTGCATATTTGTCAACTGAACATCCAAGAACTGTTTTCTTAACAATCAATAGGCATCAGATTATAAGTGAAAGACCATGATGCTCTTTTTTTCTAGGAGCTGTACAATTCCTGTCTTGCACAAAATGAACTTGATCGTAATCAACTGACCAAAGCAAAATGTTGCAAGGCAAAATTTTCAGTTCATAAAATAATGCATATTTTATGAAAGATTTTAATATAACCCATTTTCAGTCTAGTGTGGTGTGCATAGCTACTGTACTTTAACTAACTGGAAATAAACTGTCAACATTGCCACTGAACCACAAAAAAACCAACCCTTAAGAACCAAGCTTTTGCTAAGGGCTGAATGGTATTAAGTGTCAAACGTGACATGAAGTACCATGAAATGATTTAGCTGAGTGCCTTGTAGCTTGAATTGACCAAGTCCTGCCTTATCTGCTGTTTTAAGAACACTGTGCAAAACTCATAAACTCATTTAATTTGATCCTTCTATACAAACATAGAATAGATTGACTAGAAACATGAAAGCCTGATCGTATTTTGACAATGTCCTTATAATTTTCAAATATCTGTAAATACTAGATGACAGATTTCATTTATGTGCTTTGAAAATATGAAAGTGGGTTATATTTGCTATAAATAAACCATTATTTTAACTGTACAATCCTGTTGCCAGATACATTCCAAATATGTAAAAAAGTAATATACAGCCAAAATATAGTAAATAAAAACTGTTATTTATTTTTATTTATTTATTTGTTTTTCATTTTAAAATGGTGTGGACTCACTGTTAAATGTACTATTCTGGTAACACGTCACAATAAGGCTCTATTCTTTAGGATTAGTTATTTTTTGGTAACAAAAATATAATAAGGAATATTTCAACTTAATGAAATATGTTGTGTTGTAATTTTATACTTTTTTCAAGTTAGTTAATGTAAATGCAGTTTTAGTTATGCAATTATTATGCATTTACTATTGCAACATTTGAAAATGCATTAATAAACCTTGGTATTATTACTAAGTATAATTCATGCTGTATACGTGTTAATTATTAATTCATGTTAACCAAAAACACAGAACCTTATTTAAAGTGTTGCCATTATTCTTTTGCTTATTCATTGCTTGTGTATTAATACCGCTTTAACAAAATCAATATAAATGAGAATGTGACGCGATACTTGTCTGGTAAACTAACGGCGCTCTCGTTTACTTCATCACTTAGGGCGCGTCGTCTCCAAGGGTCCCTCCAACCCATTCCAGTCAAGGGGCCAGCCTCCGTTCCGGGTTTTCCTCCACCACAGCTCTATACATCGCGTCTCTTCACTTCTGCATTGCTGTACCAGCAGATGTTCGCACGGTGAAGCCAATTTCCAGTCTTTCTTTTTGCCGGAGCAAGTGTTCTGTTACAGCTGAGAGTGAGAAGACGAAGAGGGGACGCGTTTTTCTCCTCGCACGTCTGGAGTGCGTGTGTGTTATATGGGGGTTAGTAAGCTGAAGAAATTAGAGACGAGTCTTTATTTACCACACCTGTGATGCGCCGCTGTTTCTGAGCAACGAAGACGCGCTCATGGCTAAGGTACAGGAAGAGGATATGTGTTGATGGAGGACTTATAAATGCACTGGCCTCACTGATCGGTGTAATATTACAAGAACTAAACGCAGAAAGCCGATTCTCACCGCAGCTTATTTAGCTGATCTTATTGACTTTAACTTAAGCGAGAAAGGTGATAAAGACATGATGCCGTTACACCTGGGTCCCTTTGTCCGCTGGAGATCCGGGTTTGTTCTCACTTGGATCTGCCTGTTTTTCGTCGGATTTACCCGTGTTGGTGAGTTTTTATTCATTTTTAAAAGCACCAATTTCAGCTTAGACCGATAAAGCCACGTTTAAGTCGTGCGTAATTGCTTTAACCCAGTGCGCGCTCTCTCTTTGTAACGTGCGCTCGCGAACTTACATTTAACATCGGTTCATTTGTATGCAAAAGAAGTAAGTCGGTGCGAATGGCGATATTCTAGGACTTTGCGGGTACTTCTCTCGGACAGTATGCTTTGCCTCAGTCACATCCTCCGTCCTACACAGCAACACGGAGAGCACGTTGCATGTGGTTTATTTTCACAATAAAGAGGACGGCACAGTTAAAATATTTAAAACTCGTGCATTCAATAAGCCGATTATCCAAACCGAGGTCAAGAACCTTTTGGTGAACTTGAACGCGCAGTAAGTTGGACTGACATGTTTCTGCGAGCACGCGACTCGCACGGCGAGCACGAGACGTTAAAGCGAAACCATCAAGCGTGTTTATATATAAACAGAGGGTGTGTATTATTGATAAAGACCTGAAATGCATATTGCAATTGTAATGCATAGTAGTATGGCTATGTTTTGCCATCTAAATTACGCGTAACTTGTGTGGTCCACACCAAAACTGGGTAACGTAAGCGCGTGTAAGAATGAAGCACTCGACACATGCGCTGCATCCAAACGTACTTGCAGCACTTGCAGTATTTCTGACAACCTTCCGAAGTAGGCAGTGCGCTCCGACCATCATTGAACACGTTGGGTTTTTGGTGGGTATGTAAAACGAGGTAAAATACGCAGTCGTGGTCAGCTCGGTGAGGAAGAGGGCGCCTATGTGACTCACAAATAATCGTGCTCTCCTCACATCACGTCTTGCACTTCTTGTGGTCACCGATTATAGCCTTGTGGTTAGAGCTGCAGATTTACTAGATTGTAATGGTTTCATTGGTATGTGTTTATTGTTAAATTGTTGTACCAGTTGATTTTGTTGTATCAGCATAGATAATATTCTTTTGTTTATAATTGCAGAAACGTTGCAACTGCATTTGGTCCTAGTTTCCTTAACTTATATTGCATGTAATTCCATAAAAGGCAGTATAATTTCCATAATTCGTAACTTGTGTGTTTTTACAAAAGAGTTACAGGAAGAGTTATTGTCCTTAATCCCGGAAGAGTAATAACAGTTACAGATAAGATAACAGATTACAATAATCAGAAATAACCAAAAAAACAAAATATATTCAAAATGACTGAACCACAAATACATTGTAAAATATAATTGTTTGTATTCTCAAAAACAACTTGGTAGCAATCTGATATCAGATGTATGCTTATAATTCTCAATACCTGAAATACAATTACAGTATTTACTTTATACTTCACAACTACAAACAGGTACTTTATAAAGGTGAATGAGATGGTACCTAGTGCATTTTTTGTCTGTTCTGACAGTGTGTTTTCTTTGACCAGTTGAGGCTTGCCGTGGTCTGAACACTGTATAGTGTGTCAGGAGAGTTAGCAGTAAAGGTCTTAGTTGTGGGAAACATGACTGTGGGAAAGTTGGGCTGCAGTCCTGGAGGTTTTAGAGTAATCATCACCATAAAGCCCAGCTGGGGAGCGCTGATGACTGTCCTTAGAGCACTGTCAGAATTTCACACTTGGCTTGCATTGTTCTGCTGCATCTCCTCGGTGGATAGAGGGCTAACGTGTTAAAAGTTGTGTAATTATCATTCTTGCTCCAGGACACTGTACATGTGTTAGCAAACTGAATTACAAGTGTATTTTCTCCTTCATTAATTAGAGAAAGATTTCCCATAAATTAAGATGAAATAAACAGTCACATCCCAGGGGAATCACGTTTCAAGTAGAACAACATGAAACGCACTGGCATTTACGAGGAGGCGTTTGAAACGTTAATTTAAATGGAACAATTTTGTTAGAAATTGTGGGACGTTGTGAAAAATACAGCCCTAAATTCTCACTTTCTTGCATGTTTTATTTCATCTGTCAAGGGCAGTTTTGTAGCTTTTCTTGCAATACAAATATAGCAAGATCAGACAGGAACTTTCAGATGCTTTGGGCTTCTGTAGATGAGCGAATGTAAATTGGAATAAGGGGAAATAATGGAAGCATGTGTGTCTGCAGACATGGTTAGTCCATAGATTATAAGAGGTGCTCTCAGCGTAAAGAAACGGGCTGACGGTGCATTTTTCTATATAAAAGCAAACTTGTCTTCCCCCTGAAACATAATCCGGTCAAAAATAAAGGTCGCCCTTTCAGTCTTCATCAGAGAGTGCGTAAGAGACAAACCAGAGCTCTCTGCTGAACAATGTCTGCCTTCAGGGAGATGAGCTGGGGCTGAGCCGGGGGAGCTTTTTATCAGTATGTAGAGAAAAGGAACCAGCACATTGTATTTGTGATCGTGTGTTTTCAGGGTGGGTCCAGGCTGTACAGGAGAATCTATGCCAGTGTTGTGCTGGTTCTGCTAAAGACCCAGATTTTTCATTGGACATCAAGTGACTAGTGACTCAACCCTGTACTCAGATTGTTTATCATGCAAACATAAACAAAATATGTTAAAAGTATGTTAAACTTTTAATGACAATATGTTAAAATTGTCATTTTTAATGTAATAACATTGCCACATTAAATATGCTCATCTGTATGGAGTAGCTAGTTTAAATGAAGAATGTGGAAGATGAATTTCAATGCCACCGTGCATTAAGCAGAGACGGCTAATAGCAATGTTAAGGATAAGTTTGTGATCCACATCACAACCCAACAGTCAAGCTTGGTTTCCTGTTTGTTGTTTTTGACAGAATAGAGATATAATGATATATAGAGATATAAATGGTTCTTGGGAAATGGAGATATAATGGGTTTGCTGTTTTTGCTATGTGTGAGAAAAGAGAGGCAGATAGGCATGGGATTTTGTGGCTTGAGTTTGTGGTGTACTTGTTTCAGAGACTTTTGGCACAGGGGCGAGCATGCTCGGTTGTTTTCGGAAAGGGGTGGAATTCGGGGTGCAGTGGAACTCAAAAGCTTTCTTATGCGGTTAAGCTGCTTCTCATGAAAGCTCCCCAGACCTCAGAGACGTGATTTTACAGTCGTCATTTGGATTATTGCAATTAGGAGGCAGCCAGCTTTTTAGTATGCAAGTCACCGCATTGTCCATTGGGTCTCTGGGAAAAAATATGAAGAAGTTATTTAAACTTGAGGTTGTAATGTTGAATATTAGGTTCCATAAATCATGCCAGATTATCAGTATGTACGGTGTTCTCACAGTTGTTTGTCTGTTGATTTTATTTCATGTTGAGATGGGAAAGGCTAATGTCAAATGATGCATGTTTAGGGGACAACTTTATAGTTGGAAGTTCTTATATAGTTCTGATGTGTGATACTTACCAATGAATTATTGTGACATAGAAGAACCAAAAGAATCAAGAAATGAAAAAATTTCCAAGGGTAAAAGGGAGATTTGAGGACAGATTAATGTTTGAGAGCAGTGGTTTTTGTATTTCCAACAAATGCTTAGAAGCGAAACGTGATTAAATCCATTTTCATTGTTTTGCTTCACCTAACAGTGTGGAATAATTTTACTGTTTGTTCGGAAATACAAGATATGTTTCTGTGCCTCGCATGATTTGCACACATATATAAAACATGTAGAGCTTATAATGTACTGTATGTAGAGTATTTGAGTTTGATGAATGAAGAGGCGTGAAATTATGTAGCAGAAATGAGGAGAAGGCAAACAGTGTAAGTCAACAGCAGCTGGCTTACCGTAATCCAAGCGCATGCTCCATTTGATGACAAATGTGCTCCTTTCGTATCTCGTGCTGCTATATATGTCGTCTTCATAAGTGTCAAATGCAAATGGCGAGGGAGAGGCGAGGAGGAGAACATGAGAAAGTGTGACACAAACCTTTGGGCTGAGGGAAGTCTTCTATCAGACTGCATCAAATCTCACCGGAAATGTGCCCTTTCACTTCAGTTGTGCTCACTAAAAGCAGGGTGGAGAGGGGTTTGTGTGTTATTAGAAATAGACCAATACTAGATTTAGTTGTTATAAGAACCACTGTGAAAATAAAAGGAAACTTTGTATAGTAAATAAAATCTGCTTTAATGTCAATATAAAAGTAATTATTGTAATCAGGAATTATATAAAGAAGTACTTAATTTAATTCCATACAGAACATAATTATAGAAATACTGTAACTTAATTAAAAATAATAACAGAATTATCCAGAGAAAAAAAACACAAACAATAACAACGATCACCGTTGCGCTAGTCGTCCTCTAGCATTTAGCGTTTTTGAACGCGCTCAGTCCCATCCTGGGCTTCAGCACCTGCTCCTTCCTGTGAGCGCCCTTCAGAAAAGACGAGGTCAGCATGAGGAACCGAAGATCAGAGCTGTCACCACTGAGACTAATCGTGTTCTTCTTCCCTAAGGTGCTGTCAGTGGCCAGAGAAAGCTTGAGCACTGTTGACCTTGAGTCCAGATGCATTTAATGTGCAGACGCTGCTTCTCAGCACATGGTGAACACTTGACTCTGTGAAAGCCTTGGTGAATGCCCCTCCCTGAAGAGATAAGAGTGCATTTCCCAAGGTGCTTTTGGCTTAACTTGCAGACTGTGGATCTAAGTAAGATCTGTCTGCTTTAATGATGAACCATCTGGTTGAATACTCAATAGACTAGGAGCACTTATCTCACAATTGTAATGCAACAAAAGCGAGTGATTTTTTTCAACTGTTATTACTCCATAGGGTTTGCTGTGTAGAGACGACACGCATAAACATGAAAAATTTGCTGTGGCGCTCCACTTGCTCTCAGCCCATCTGTGGTACATCATCCAGCATATTCGAGGTGGCTTGGGTTTGCTCTTCATTCTCTTGTGATCAGTAACCCTCTAACTGTTTAATTGGCCATCAATCAATGACAGGGTAGAGTTGAACCCAGAGGTGCTCAATCCCTGCCTTTTATGAAAGTCCTCAGGGTCCGTGTCGCTTCCAGAGGAGTGTTATTTGTATGCGCCTCACACAAGTGTTCCAGAGGGCTTCCACAAGGGAGCGTTGTCTTGACGACTACCATGTTGTAGATTGAACGCTCAGCCAGCCCATAATGCTAGCAGGGCGGAGTGTGCTTTTGAACCGCATAACACATCTTGCATCAAAAGAAATGACAGCGCATCATATTGATATTTTGCCGACTTCAAGGCTAATGAAACTCTTGAGTTTTTTACACACATATATTGTACAAGATACTGGATGGGTTTTCTGGGGCTTAATGCACTTGGTAGACCTTCATGTTCTATGACTTTGGAGCACACAGCTGTCTGTGCATGTCTTGGCTAACCTCAATTTCAGGATCTGCTTGTTTATAATAATGAAAGCAAACATGCTTCTCAAGGATTTGCCATACTAGACTTCTCTATATTAAAGCACACTGCTCTTTGATCACTGGGAGATATTGATATTGAACGTGATTGGGATTTCTTTGTGAACTTTAATTATTTTCTAATTGGAAGAAGTTCATAAGCATGTGCTTTGAATCTTTAATTAGTGGTAAAGCTAAATTAGTGGTTGCTAAAGCTAACATTACTATCATTATTAACATTTGGGATCAGAGATTGAACAAAACCCCAAGTAATAGTTTATGTTCTTTGTTACATTTGTTACAGTGTTTGTCTTCTATTAATTTTATAAGTCATATGGCTTTTATTTAGCAGACAATAAAACAAGCACAAAATCCAATAGACTTGCATTTAAGTAGAAAGCCAAGCCACAACCAGACTATGGACCGGAACATTATAGAGACTCAGGGTGGGCTTTGTAGGCTTGGGCCAACTAGTAAACACAGAGAAAACCTTTGCAAATCTGTAGCCCTGAATTAAAGAACCGCTCACAACACCATAGCAACTGCATAGTGAGGCCCTGGCAGATACCCACAACACGCTGTGGATGGTGGAGGCACGTTTTACATGAACAAACACCACTCACATATTTAAGAGAAAATCTTCTGCATGTTACGTAATGCATAAATTACAATGTGTTGATGTGTGGCAGTATTAGCATGTTCGTGTTTTAGCCTGAATTACAAGCACCGCAGGCAGGCTGTAGGTGGTGTGAGCTCTCTGATGACAAGGATATTTTAGGAAGAGCTGGCTGAAAGACAGCCAAAATGTGTCCTCTTGAAGTGATTTTGTTGACAGGGAAGAAGGCCTACTGACCTTTGCTCATTATGTTCATATTCCACACAGTTGTGCCTCAGGCTGGCAATTCAACTGAGTCAACACTGGTCTGTAGTCCAGCCCTCACTCAGCATGCGTCATGGGATACGATACCCAGCTTAAAACATCTGCTCATCCTGTTCAGAGACTAAAAAGGACAGTTAAAACCTGAATATTTAATTTCACAGATTCTAATTTGGTTTTCGCCACTTTTGTTAGCATTACATCAATAAATAAATAAATTTACAAACATTCTGAAAGCTTCTTTCAGGCCATCTTTATATAGCTAGGTTAACATGACCCTGGGGAGGCTGTGTGTTGGCTCCAAATGTGTAAATACACAATGGCTTGTAAAAGACATTACAGTTTGCCAGTTGTGACCCACGCGCTGATGCTGTTTTAAAATGCTGTCTTAAAGGTGACATGTTTAATTTGTGTGCCAACAGCTTCAGCAAACAGAACTGTAGAAAGAAGCACATCTTACAAAGAGGTTTCTTAAATGCTTTTGTAGTTGATGGTCAAGGAAACGCATAGGCCCGCCCCAAGCTTATGCTATTGGTTGCATCAGTGTTGCTATTTTAAACTGATTGGGTGGTGAAACATACAGAACAGAACAGAGTTTTAATAGCACTAGAGAGCCACAGTGTAGGTGAATTCACGTAAATTATTTAGTTATTTTAGGCTAGGATAGGAGAAAGCATTTACTATGGCCAAAAATGAATCTTACATTTTTTTGTTGTCATGACAATTAATGAGTGCCTTGTTTGCTATCAGCTTTCTCGGAAATGTGCCAGAATTAACAAGCGTTTTCCAAAACGAATAGCCTAATAGCTCGGTTTGTTTCAAAAAAGTCTAGCTGTAGGGAAAACAATAATTTTAATAATTTAAAATCAGATTTTCTTTTGAAGTAGCACTTTAAATACAAAAAGATTCACACAATATCAGTACCACAGAAGCAAAGTTATGTGTCAAACGTAGCATGATGCTTGTTCATTATTTATTGTTTCAGTATTAATAATTAATATTAAAAACATTAGCTGCATCAATGTCAATTATATCCATTATTGTAAATCTAGTGTAAAAAATGTATATGCTAAAATGCTTTTAATTACAGTTCCCTCTGTGCTTTCAGCCAATAGGAAACATTTTCAAAATGTTTGCTAATGTTCTTTAAAAGTTCTTTCAAAGTTATCTTGCATGTTCTTGCAGTAACACTAGACACTTTGTTCAGTAGACCAATAAGGGCTGGCAAAATGAACACATTTACTACCTGCTTTGGCAACTATTTTTATTAGCAGTCTGTAGCTTGTGAAAGTGTGGGGGTAAAACACTGAATTTTCTTCCTTTTATTTTAACAGAGTGATGATGCCAGACGTTTGCGTTAAGCTCAGGCCGCGTGTGAAATGTGGTCGTAGCGCACAAGATTTCAGGCTTTGAGAGACACAGGAGCAGCATTTCTTGGCAAGAACATAAGAAGCAGTGAGGCTGCTGAAATAGATTTAAGACTTTCTGCTTGTATAATTAATCATGACAGAATTGCTCATTCTGGGAATATGTGCAGTGCTGCCTATGGATTTTAATGAATACTATAAATGTGTTTGGTATATAAAAAATATACTTTGCTCTTTTTTTTTTTAAAGAAGGCTGTGCTTTGTTTAATCTCTGAAAGCACAGACCTTTCCTTGTATTTTGAGGGTGAGGAAGGACAAAAAACCCTCTCTGGGAGGTTTTTCTTTGTTTATAGTAACCTGGGGGCTTATTAGCAGTATAGTCATTCTTTAGAGACCTGACAGATCAGGACTTTGTGAAATTATATTATGTAAAGAGTGTCAGTGTATGTTTACTGTAAATTTGTGTCTGTTGGTCCTAAATGTTCGTATCATTAGCTATAAATATGTTGCTTTTGATCATGTAACAAAAATAATGAACTTACGTTGGTGTTTGGCAGTCATGCATGTTAAATGAACTTTAGTGAAGGTCTGCTTTGTGGCTTCTTTTAGTTCTGGCAGACGAATGCAAACAACATTGGGTGGTTTGAACTTTTGTTTGTGTTCCGGTGAGAGATTCCTGCAGATTCAAATGGGTGTGAAAAGCCCTGCAACTCCTGAGACCGCTTAAAAGCGATTTGTGCACAACTGCTTCTAGCTTTTCACCAAAATGAAGCCAAACATATCAGATTAATTTTCAGTGTAATCACACACATTTTCAGAAAAGGCCTGCTGAGAGACTGCATGTTCAGTGAGAGTCTCTGGGGAGTGGAAGACTGAAGCACTGGAACATAGAAATTAACAAGGCCCGCTGTTAATTTCCACTCTGGCGCTGGAATTGAACCGCTTTATGTGAGGATTCTGTAACCCTGGGTTATGATGTCATGACAATAAAAGATTTAACAGTATTGACAGTGTTTATTAAGTCACTTCCTGTCCTTAGAGAATAGTGTGCTGTATTTTGTCTTCAGGCGATTATCGTGCATCTTTAGTGCCTTATGATAGCAATACTTGAGTCTAATATGGAAATATGAATTGTTAATAATGATTAATGCGAACTGGAGGAAGTAAGGGAGCCTACTAATGTAAATTGGTGTTTTTAATAACTTGAAGCCTTTAAGGAATATTCAACATTATTTACAACTTAATGTCTATTTTAATAGTATAGTCGTGGTGCTGCCAGCTTGCCTCCTAGGCATCTATTGTAACTGCATTACTGTAAACACATTTTCCGCTTTAAACTAGGGATGAGTCAAAATAATTTTCTGTGGTTATCGGCTGCTAGCGCAGATGCTGCTCTCAGACATTAAGTTAAACCTGAGAACCTTAATATTCACTTAAGTCATGATCTTTATTTATGTAGACAGACTGTGACAGTTGCAAAAGAGTTCAAGGGTGAATCTTATAAAACTTGTCAGGAGAGAAGAGAAAACATTTGAATCTAAATTTAATGTATTTAAAAATATGTTTTGAATCGTTTGCAATGCAGTACAGTAATGAGATTTTGATGGGAAATGTGCTTTATTGTCATAAATATAACCGTGCAGATAATAGTCTAAAATAGGCTTTATTCTAATAGCACAAAATAGAATTTCATATCTTTCAGATTCAACCTCCCCCTGAAGAGAATTCTTTGAACTTAATTGGTGGTTCTGCTACTTGTTCCGAACAATCACAGTCAAGGTCCATCTTGTTATGTAAAAGAAATTTGAAACCTAATTGTCTCTTTTTCCCTATCAGAGGTCTGAATTATCTGGAAGTTCAGCATGACCCAAGTCGGCTGTCTCCCAGTCTGTAGTTTGAGATTTCCTATTTAGGATTTAAAAAATGAAAACTTCAAATTTCAGGCCAGACATTCCCAGCTCTCCATGTGGAACATTTGGGTTCCGGCTGCCTCTTTTCATTGATGGCTGTATGAATCATCACCTTTCTTCTCTCTGATTCTCTGACTCGTTCAGTAACGTTGGTTACTGAAGATCTCCCCAAGCTGATGGAAAGAATAGAGTCCTGGCATTGTCTCATTCTCACTTCTCAGGCTCCTGAATTACTCTGCTGAGGACTGCTAAGCATGTAGCATTGCCCCACTGACCCATTACAAAACATCAGGCTGTAACATAGAGACACATGCGTTTCTGCAAACAGTGAGATGTTCAGAATAGGAGGTGTTTGGATGCCAGATCAGGTTATGTATAGCTCTGTTGATAACAATCTCTGCCTTTCATTCATGAATTAACCCAGAGTACAAAGAGCTTTGAGAGCCACTGATGCTTCTCCAGAGTTCTTTATTGCAGCTGTTTGGCTGACATGGAAATATGATGAAGTCTTTATTCAGCGTTATTTAAAGGATTTTGTTGTGATGATGTGGGTTTAAGTGCAATCACAGTTTCAGTGGCAGACCTGGATACTTTATGTATTTAGAGAGACTTTTCAACGTGCGGTACTTGCTGAAATATCTTTTTATGGATGTTAAAGGCAAGGTAGGTGACTTAAATAAGAAATAGTAGTCCTGGTGATGAGACCATGTCACACAGTCTGTTGACATCTGTCTGATTTGGCTACTGTAGCTTCTGCCAAGCAACAGATGGATTTTCACCAGATAACATACAGTTATACAGTTTGACTGGACGCACAACAGCAACAAAAGATAAGTGAATCAGTTCCTCCTCCCCTTTAAAGTTGATAAACCTTAATTTTGCTATCCTAACTGTGTACAATTATATGGTTAGTTGCATTTTATTATTGGCATTCAGTTTTGTTTTTCCTGTTTGTGACCGTATCGGAACAGACCTGCGACCCACCAGTTGAGAACGGCTGTGATAAAGGATTAATTAAATGGTGCACTTTGTACTGTCAGAGAAATCTCCTACTTGGATTCACCAGAAAGAAACGAGGGGTTTGTCTCAAACAAGTTTGAAAGATTTGTTCAGGCTTTAAAGGATAAAGAATTATAAATTGGAAACCAAACAAGCTGGAAGGAAACACAAAGCCTCTCAATTTTATAAATGATTTTTGATTCCCAGTAGGCGTCTCTTTTACCTACAAGCTTCAGCCTTCCTCTAACAAGCATGTCTTACCTTTCAGATTGTATTAAGTTAATCAATGCCATACATTAGCGGCCCTCATGCAATAGATGAGATGTTTCTTTGAGACCTGGCCAAGACATGTAGGATAGTTAAATTCACAGTTGCTTTTAAAACAAGCAAATTCAAATGTAAAAAGCTTCACCTAGAAGAAAATTCTGCATATAATGTCTTCATGTACATTTAGACTTGTAAAATAATAAATGTTTGGTATATATATATAAAATTATAGTGACTTTATATCTACTTCTACAGTCCTATTCTGTAGCGTTCTAATTGAAACAAATTACACAAGCAATTATGGTATTACCGTGGTGCTTTTTTATTATTATACTAATTACTTGAAAACTGTAACTACAGTGACGCAGCAGCACAGGTTGTTTAAATATTAGAAGCTGTTCTGTTTAATGTGTATTAAAATATTATAGTTTTTGTGTTGTACAAATTAAATGACTTGCTCTGTGTTTAACTTAATAAAAAATGTTTCACGTTGTTTAATGCAATATTATAATTTGATAATGTAGCTTGAGAATGTTCTTTGAAACCGCTAATCCTTAAAAAATACAAAGACACTTTTTTCGACAGAGACACAATTACTTGTGACTCATGATAACCTTGATGTTGAAAACATCAAAACAGAAGCACTATAGTTCTTAGCAAGGCATTGTTCTGCCAGTCACATGTCACTCCTGTCTGTCTGGTTGTACAAAAGTAGTCATATCCACATTTCTCCTGATCTCAGTACAGCAGAAGTCAATGCTGGTCTCTTTCCCTATAGAGGGACAAAAACAAGTCTATGGTGCATTATTCCTTTATATGCTGAGATATGCCATTTTTGTTCCCAAGGATTTTTCATTTTTGTAGGTTCGTACAAAGGTGTTATTTGACAAAACATTAATCACTTCTGAGGCGTTGTGATATATGCTAAGGCTTTACTATCATCCCTTACCAGGCCATGTAGAAACCGCTTATCATATTAGCCAGCCTCTATACAAAACAGCTTATGTGTTCTCCTTACTTAGCATTCATTTCTTGACAATGGATTTGTAGGAAAAAAAATAAATAAGAAGACCATCAATAATAAGAAAGGGCACATGTATCTAATTTTGCTCTAATTCTTTCCGCATGTTGGACAAGTGAAGCTAATATTAAGCAAAAGCCCGTCTGGACAGCCSCCCCCCTCCCTCCCCTCCCCTCCCCCCCTCCCTCCTTCGCTCTGGTCTTCTGTCCTCGAATCTCAGTCACACAATTAGCTGTCCTGTTTGAGGGCTGTGGAACAAAGGTGATCCCTGCAAGCTGGAGTCGGGGACAGCAACATGCGAGAAGGCTGGTGACACAGTTACGGCTGCAGGTTGCTCTCTTGACCAGAGAAGTCAGTAACTGTCAGTATCCATCACTGTCTACCACTGCGCTAATGGCATTTCCTAACAGTGTGGGATGGAACAAAGGGTAGATTTAGGGGCCTGGAATCACAGAGATCCTTTCCATTAGACTGTTTTTGTTTGTGCTTACAGACAAAGGTGTGGACTTTAGACATGAAGGTTTGGCAGGGGTAGAAAGAGAGAGAGACCATGAGGAAATGAGGAACATGACTAACACAACCTTACATTTTCTGTGGCAGTTTAGCCATAAGCTGACTATCTTGAACTCACAGATCACAGATATTCAGGTACAGCTAGGCTAGGGGTGGTGTAAAGCGGTTTTTGGATGAGGAATGTTTTACAAGTAATTTTACTGAATCGTGGCTTTTTAGAGCAACATAAAAGGCTGTTAGCTTGGCACTTAAATTCTGTAATGAGCACTGTAAAATCTAATTGGTTGTTGACCTTCTTTAAAAACAAAAAAGCATACAAGTGTACCTTAATCTTTAAGTAAACATTTCTGTTTGGCTCAAGTGAAGTACACTTAAAAAAGATGATAGATGATTGATAGATAGAAAGATAGAAAGATAGATAGAAAGATAGATAGAAAGATAGATAAATAGGTCTTTGTACTTATTTAAAATGTTTTATTCTGCTCAAAAATCGTATTGTAGCATATATGTGCAGTAAGTCAACAAACACAAGAAATATCAAGTAATATTTAAGTAGAACCACTTGTCTTTAGGATTTATAAACTAAATTAAAACTTATAAACTATAAACTTAAAACTACCAATTGCAGTAATAAAAAAGTATGCTCAAGTTATCAAATTGGTTTACTTTGTTTGCTGTTAGTGTTTATAATAAGATGATGTTTACTGGACAAAAAGGCAGAACTTTGCAATTTGATTGGTCATTAGGTGACAGGTAGCGGGAAAAGGAGGCGGTGAAACATGTTAAGCAATAATATTATTGGTTGATGAGTTTCTCCTCCCACACGGCCTTTGTTACATCAGCAGAGGTCAAGCGAAATAAGAAGTTGTTAAGAGGCGGAGCAAGTTATTAAAACATCTGCATAGATTACTGTTTAAATGGCACTGAAATGCATCTTCTATAAAAGACCTCTTAGCTGTTTGTGATCCCTCTGATAATTATGTCTCATTACCCAATTAAAATGTCATTCAACAGTAATTTTGATATTGAATATGTTCTTACCCAGTAAACAATAATGAGACTATGCTGGACAATCATGGGATAGTTGTTCACAGGCCTTTTAATGATACTCTTTATGTTGATCCACAATAGATGTCACACTCTGTGCTAATTGGATAAGAAGATTAGCTTGTTTGCTCAACATGTTACTCTTCCTGTGCATTAATGGATCTGTGTATTAGTCAGTTACAGCTGGGATAATGAATTGTAATGGCCGAGTAAATGATCTGGCGTGCTCCTGAGGTCCATCATATTTCTGTACTGATCTGCATGACTTGTATTCTGTTGACTCATACGTGCCATTAGACAGCGTGTGGTTGCTCATTTTGTTTTGTCTTAATGGCAAATGTACAGTGGGGTCCACAAGTCTGAAGCCACATTAAAAATGTGTGTCTTCATGTAAACCTGGAACTAAGCATTTTGTAGGATTTTGAAAATATTAAATCAAAGAAAATGTATGTAAAATAAAGAGGAGATCTCACAAGTCACATGTTAGCAAATACTTGACGTTGACCTACTAACTTTTTGTACAAAATGCTAGCTGTTTCTGTTGCAACGTTGACTGCATGCTGTTATTAAAGTAAAATGAAATCTATTCTGTCCAACTCAGTTTGTTGTGCTGATCGTATATGTATGTTTGTGGTGAAAGAAAATAAGAAATATTCTCAAGTGGTTTAAGACCCTGGGACCCCACTGTATGATACACAGTGCAAAACAGATACACAGCCAAATTTCAGCGCTGCTATCAAAGACAATATTCAACAATATTTTGACACTGTTAAGGGTGAGTGGAGAGGATCCAGAGAACCGGCATGATGTTTTTAGCTAATTAGCTTCCGAATAATGAACTTGCAAAACAAAATCTCACAAAAGTAATGAATCAACTTGTCTCATTTATATATATTTTTCTCTTCTCTGTGTGACACGCTAACAGCGAGAGCTCTGAAAATCGTCACATTAATGCAGGTTTTGTAAATGAGTTATGGAGAACCCCATTTGCATTATATCCTTGTCGTTTGATTCCATATCTAAAATGGTTCAGTGTTTGTATTGTGTTAGTATCTAACTCAATGCTGAAATCTAACTGGGCTTCTCATTCCACCTAATTGAGTTTAATGTAAAAAATGCAGAGAATTATGGGATGGTCATTCGCATTTGCATTTTAACACATCTTCTCATTAAGCTCATGTGTTTTTGTTAAATCAAGGCCAGAAATTGCTGTTACGATAGTTCCAGTAGGCGTACAGTACATGATAAAGAAATCTTTGTGCATGGATATGATTATACCACAACTCTGTTGGAATTTGACTCTGACTGCTTGCAGCTTTTTAGACCTGAAAGCACATATTAAGATGATAGAAAATATTTGTACCCATCAACATCAAAGATGTGTGCGGATGCTATCAATCTCATAAAAATCCTGATGTCAGCTGGTTTGCATTTGAAATCTCCTCCCGGTTCTCATAACCGACTTACAGTGCCGGCAGATGCTCAGATTATTCACGTATTCAGAATTAATGCAGCCGCCACCAAATTTTCTTGCCTTTTTCATAGTTGATGCGAAAGTGTTCGCATCATTTCATAGTTAAAGTGCAGAGCGTGTCAGGCATGAGCGGTCTAGATAAGAAATTCCAATTCCAGAGTTCTGTACATGCCCGTATCTTGTTAAAACCTGGAAGCTCTAGAAACATAAAACAAATTCAAAAGTGGGATTGTATGAATGGGTTTGCATGTAGAGAGAGTGAGTTCAGCAATAGCCTAAACTGAAACACTTTTTCCTGGAGCACAATAGCATCTGCCGTTTAGATTAATGTTTAGATTGTCAAGCTCAGAACAGCAGCTCAAGCTTTGCATTGTGAGCACTTTTTCAGGGTTGTACATTTATAGCTTTTGCCAGTGGTGTCAGATCTCATCCAGGTCACAATGACAAGGTGTGTCATATCTGTTCTGTTGGGGATTTTTGGGACAAGACAATTACTATGTTTGAAAGAGCATACTAGCATACTGTTCTAGCCGCTTCTGCAGTGTATAGTAACATAATATAGCTCGTTTGTATGCATAGAATACCTACATAACCTACTGTTACTTTGAAAATTGTGTAGAATACAACAGAGCCCACTGAAAGACACGGCATATCCCACAATGCAATGCGCTCAACTTGACCTTCCATTTCCAGTGTGACAAATGAAGTGAAAGTGATATCCGCTGCACTTTTTAACATCTTCGTCTTGACTCATTATGTTAATGGATTGGCAGCAGTTCAGACATTTTTATTAGGGCTGTTAATTGATTAAAAAAAGTTAAAACAGACACGTGTTGTGAAGCAACACTGAAAAGTGATACTTCAGTGTTGAACCTCCAGTAGGTCAATGAAAAAGTACAATAATAATAATCAGGTTTTTTATTTATTTTATTAAGAACTAAGAATACTTTATTAAGAACTATTTTGGAACATTCAGTAACAGTCCCATTTTTGTACTAAATTGGATTAAAATGCTACATTACCGTATTTAAGTATTTAAATATGGTAAACTGATGTAAATCAAATAATTAAATGTAATAGGATGAGGTCACATGACAACAATTTAGCATAGCGCTGGTTTAAATGTTTAGCCTCACATAAAGCATGCTATTTCACACACCGTGGTAGGCAGTATGGGGAAAGCAGTATGCTAATATTTCATTCTAAACGGTGACATTCAGGAATTGAATTAGCATCTATGTGCACACCTGAATCTCCAAACAAGTGCTGCCAAACACCAGCTATTCCCATGACTGCCAACCCAAGCGAGTCCTACTGGTTTATGTTTAATATCTCCAGTAATACCCTTGATAGATGGAACATATTGTGTTTTTTCAGTTCTGTGTCGTCCTGCTGGGCTTTGCACAGACGCTCTTGTGTCTGTATCGGCCGCCTGGCTGTCTTTGATGGGTGGTGTTTCAACATGTTTCTGAAAAGTGTTGTTCACATTGTCTTCCTTGTGCCTTTGTGGTCTGTCTGTCTGTATGTGTATGTGAATATCATTTTTCACAGTCCTGGCGCGTGTGAACACACTGTGAGGGAACTGTGCTGTCCAGGCTCTCGGTCATGTATTCCCTGCGGCATTCTTCTGTTTTGCATCAGATTTTATGAATTATATTTGCATTAAATAATGCGCTTTTATCATATCAAACAGGCCATGAGCAATGAGAGATTGAGCAACATATTGTATATGTGTGTGTATACTGTACAGTGGGTAGACACAAGTTTTGCAATAATATTTCTGTATAATATTGTGAATGATTTTTTTTTAACATTCATTTGAAGAAAGATTCTTATTCTTCAAAACTCTTATCTTTAAAGAACCTTTTTTAAAAAATTTTTTTCTTCGAGTACTTGAGTACTTTTTTTGATAATTTCTTATGGGTTTGTCAGATTGGTGCGTTGCTTTAAATGCTTTAAGATACTAAATTTTGACTTTGAGTGTTAGTGTTAGAATCAAATCTTCTGTTTAAACACACTTTTACCACAGAATCTGTATATTTGTATAATCGTGATGTAGATCAGCTGAAAACCATTTTACCATCAATACACAAATACTGTAAACACTAAATGTAATCGCTGTTAAGCGCAGAGCATTGGGACTGTAATTCTTTTGCTGGAAGCACAGACTGATAATATGAGCCTGGTAATAAGGGAATAGCTTTACAGGACCCCTTGACCCTGTGATAGAGGTCAGATGGTCTGATATGGTAACCCCCTCAATCTCTTATTGGCCGGTCCGATCACAGGGTACAAACACTCATCCTGCTCCTGCTATCTCAATATCTTTAATTTAAAAATGAGACGGGACCGTTAGAGTACGAGATAAGATTAGGGCCGGCTGTCTGTCTTGTTTCAACATACATGTTGTTCAGTCTTGACAAATACCCTTCCTCTCTTGTTTTTCTGCCTGGGATCAGTTCCAACCGCTCTGTCGTTTTCTTCTGATTGACTTCTGCTCATCTCAGAGCTGAGGTGATGAGTCAGACGTAATTATGAGCTTGCAGATCTACTTGCTCAGTAGTATAACCTTGGACTTCACGTTCTTAAAATGAATATCCAAATATTATAAAAAATATGTCTGGATCGGTCCAGAATACCTCAAGGGTCTAGTTTGAAAGCCCGATTTGACTTGTGCAAGAGAAATGACTTAAATATTAAATATTTCAGTACATACAGCCCTGACATTGGATTTGTAAACGAAAGCAATGAATTGCTTTATCATGAATTGTTTTATAATCTAACAATAATTATATTTTTTTTACTTTCATTTTTGAGATTGTAGCTTGAAAAGTTCTTGCAATATCGTTATTGGAATATTTTGAATGTATTTTTTTGTTTATCAAAAATGTTGTTAGCAAAACGTTCTAAAAGCTAATATTTTTGTTCTTACAACCAGAATTTGTTAGCTGGGTATGTCACAAGCTAGATTCAAGCAGTGTGCATGTGAGCAGCATAGCTTAATATAACTGGAGCACATGCTGTAACCACTTTGCCCTGGCTTATGCTTTATTATTAAGTTTAGTTGAAATATATTTAATTCAAGAAAGCAACTTTTGCTCATGCAAATGGATTACTGGGAGATATGTAATACAAGAAACAGAAATACAAACAAAAGTTTGCTGTTTTCTCTTCATGAATACATTATCTCAAAGATAGCAAGAAACATTCTGCCCTACATTCTGAAACAAAGGCTTTGTACCAGTGCATAAATTAATTAAAACAGGACCGATTTTTAGTAAAATTAAGTTTTCCTCAGATTTAAAATAAGCTCTTTTGCCATTGAATAGGAAGAGATAATGTGACCAGTAGAACTGTTAGTAATGCGCCCTCAAGGTCAAACCTTTTGTTGAGCTGTAAACCGCATTTGTTTGCATTCAGTATTGCCATTTGTCATTGTTGACCGTCAGCGAAGCTATTTCTAGGCGATGCAACGAAATTTTCCTCCCTAACAGCCTGGAGCGCAGAGGCAGAGTGCAATTTGTGTAAGCTGAATCGACGGGAATCAATAGGATTTTCATCAGCGTTATGTTTTCATACTTCACATGAGGCCCGGCTGCCACGAGCGTAAATGATGCACTGTTGCTTCCATTGCTCTCCTCTCTTTTTATCCCTCTGTTCTCTCATCAATCCACTCACTTTGTGCTCCAACAACAAGATGAGTTTCAGCACAGGGAAATAATCCACTTTACCGCTTTCCCCATGTAGACGTCTGTCCAGTTCCTTAAAGAAAATATTGAAGAATTGTGTTTTTTTGTTCTTTTGTTAGGCTATCATGTGCATTACGGCCATGATCTGAAAAGTGTTAGATTTATACTGCTAATTTTGCACAGTAAAACTGTTTTTATAAATGTCCGTTTATAGATTTATGACAAATGGCTTGGCGTGTTTGAGAAATATTTTTGGAGCATTGATTCGTTGATTGCGTTCCGGTAGTTTGTTTTGTAATTGTACCTCACTTGTTATTTTATATCATAGAGCATGGCGACCCTCGAACGCATGTCATTTGAGTTCTTAGATCTTCAAAGAAAATATATGGATGTAATTATTTCCTGACGTATTTTTCTTATAATTTGAAGTGTTTGTGCACTCCGCACTGAGAAGTGTACTTGCATTATCGTCATAATCATCTCTCATTTCCTGTCACATCACAACAATTTAGTTAGAAGAAAGGAGGCCATGTCATGATGTACTGTGCTTTTGATGTAAGCAGGACATTGTGGTAAACTAACCGTATCCCCTACAGTGACGGGGAAAAATTCACATAATGCGCTCTGTCATTTTAACTGGCTGATATAATTGGAGGCATCAGCTTTATTAGCACTGCATCATAATCATCTTTTCACCCGTCACACTTTATGCCAAAACCTTATTGTCCTTTGGAAATAACCTCATGCATCTGGCCTGACCCAGGAAACTGTCCATCCCCATTAAATCTGCATCCTCTTTTAAAGGAAAACGCAATAGATTATCTTTGAAGGCCGTGTCCTTGATGTGCAAGGCTGTGTCGTGTGGTTTGTTTTGGTATGGTGATTTGTGATGTTTAATTTAGCTATTAGAACAGTCTAGAGTTCCTTTAAAAATAGTCGCCAATAAGAAGACCAGCTTGGACTTCCTGTTTTTTATTGCGTTCAGCAGTTATTTGTGGTCTTTGGCTGATGTGATTTATTTCCTCTGTAAAGGAGGCAAATGGCAATGAGGGTGAAACCCACGTCAGCATGGATAACAAGCATTACTCATAATTTCATTGTCTTTGATTCCTTTTCATGCTTGTCTCGAGTAGAGTCGGAACATCAGTGTTTTTCCATTTTTTGTGCTTTTCTTTTTAAATATTTCCAACCCTTATTTGACTTCGTAGATTATCTAATGCCTCTTATGGGCAGGACTGCAACAAATGAGTTTTTGGCATTTTTTTAGTAGTACTTGTAAGCAAGCAATACTATTACTGTTATACTTGACATTAGTTTCATGTTGGCACTATATTATACAAAAATCCAGCAGCTAGTTGGGAAGTGTGTTACATTCTAAACAGAATTAGGACTTCTATCTGGCCAGTGATAAAACAGGTGAAAAACTCCATACTTTCATTGGTGGACTATCTAAGGACTGGGTAGCAACCGTTCAGAACACGCTAGCAACCACAATATGCTAACGACCACTCAGAACTCCATGGCAACTACCACCCAGAACGCCCTCCATTATTGCACAGGCATGCACCACTTAAAATAAAAAGGGGGATTTTGGGGGAAAACTGGGATCTGACTACAATAAGCTTGTGGTATAAGCTTAATAAGCTTTTTTTATCAATTTTAATACAATTTTCTTTGCATAAAAGAATTGTCACTGGAAAATGCCATGTTGATTATGTGCATTTGAAATCTAGTATTCATTCAGTTCAAGAAGTGAACACACTGCGCTTTTGTCCATATTCAAATAGGTGTCATTTGGAAAATCTCATGCTATAAAATGTACGGTGCTCTCACCTGCTGACCTCCTGCAAGCAGCCAGTGTTGATGGACACGCTACTGTTTGGCAGCAGTATAATGCCATTTAGACTGGTGTGGCGTGTCTGTGGCAAGCAGAGAACATCAACCTCTGGCTGAGAGTTTGGTCAGTTATCTCTCACCGAGGCATGGAGCGGCTGATAAAACAGTCCTGAAGGGGAAATGATTCTGCTCCTAATCAGATTTATTTACGCAGCCCACGGAGAGAGATTGATGTCTTATCTGAAGCAGAAGATTTCCATTCTCTATGCTACCACACAGATAAACAATCAGCCTTCTGTCTGGAAAACATTTCTTTAATTGTCTGAGTGTGTGTGTGTGCTTGAGTGGAATCTGTGCTAGTGTTGTTTGTCTTGTGTTCCTGTGCATTAGGATTCGGCCATATAGCTAAAAATATATCTCTACTCTTTAGCTTTTAGATGAGATCTGAGATTTCTCTCAATTTATAGTTCAAACCGGCTCAAACCCAGCCAACAAGTTCCAGATTGCAAGATAATTTCCACAATGTTTCCATTAAGTAACAAAAATGTTATTTTGAAAGTTCTAGGAATATTCAAAATGCACAGATTTTTAGGTGTTTTAAAATGTTTGCTTTGTTATAAGAACATTTTAAATCATTTACTTCTGTATTAACATTACTGTTTTGTTTTTGTATTTTTAGCCATCATTTGGCTAATGTAATGTAACATTTGTAATATTTCCTGTTAGGTGGTTTAATCTTGTGACAAGAAAGGCTTGTAAAATTAGTCTGATACAGTTTTTGCAAAAAAAACTTAATTGGCTAAAAAAAATACTCAACATATCGCTCAACAGTAATGAGGACAAGCGCATATGCACACATTTCTATATATAAGAACTTTGCATGATTGTTTACCTCCACTTTGTCTACAATCACTGCAAACAGCTATGGTAGTGAGACTCGGCATCTGTCCGTTAATCCTTTCGTGGATATTTTTCTTGCTTAAATTCCAAACATCTGTTTCTTCCTCCCTCGACTAACGTCTAAAGCAGAGAGCTCAAAGGAAGATCAAACTAAAGTTTGCATATCGCTGCATGTTTATCACATTCTATGTTTTATCATATTGTGGAGCAGCCTCCATGTTGAATACGTCAGTCGCCTACTCGCGGTTAACCTTGAGATGACCTCTGCTCTAAAACTCCCACTTACGGACCCTATCACACTCATTATACAGCAGCCCTCCATCAAGACTGATTGGATGACTTGACTGAAACTGCATTAAATTAAAATTGAACGTGGCCGAGAGAGGGAGAGAGGAATTTTGCTATTTTTCCATTCACTTTAAATAGGCAATTAATCTAAGAACAGAGTATAAAATGACCACGCGATAATGATAAACAAATCAGAAGAGTTTGAGAGCTGTGGAGCCTGTAGTTCCAGACACATTAACAGGCCCTTGATGCTTTACTGATACGTTTTAAACTTGCATTACAGCAACGCATCAATTTCATGAAGGAATGCTGTATTTATAGAGCAGTGCATTAATCATGGCTGTATGCTAGCCTATATGTTCTGTGAGGCACATATTCTACTTAACGTTTTTACCCAGTAAGGAAACGTTTAATTATTGGTAATTAGATGGTGGGTAAACAAATCCTATAGTGGTTCATGAATATTTATTAAATTGCTTAACTGAACGCTCCCTGAAGGTTACCAACCAACATCTGTATGGCCAAATTAATATTCATGCGGTATACCTTAATTTCACATTGGGGCGTACACACAGGATATAGAATACAGTTAGATGGAACACAACAGTACAGGATGCAGGGGTCTTAAGACTTTAGAGGTTTTAACTTTTTAAACTGTTTTTACTTCATTTTAATGAATGTATTCAGGGTTCTGATGTCATTTTCATGCCCCTGTGGGCCTAGTAATTTTTAATTGTTGTAGAGTCTTGATAATTAATATACATTGTTTGACTTTATCTGCCATTTTACTTGGAAGTCTTAGTTTGCTTTGGCATGGATGGAAATGGGGCCCTTTGAAAATCAGTAATCAGAAAGATATAAGATGTTAGTGTAGAAACACTGTCAGGAAAAAACAGTGATGCGGAACTGTCAAACGCAACTACTGCTTCCAGCAAATCACACCAACTCTCTCACTCACTCTCTCTCTGTGAATACAAAGAATGTTTTGACAGGCAGCTCACGGTTTTTATGGAAATAAAAAGCTTTCCGTACTACTTTTTACCTTTACTCTCACCAAATCAAGGCTGTGCGGGTTTAAAGAGAAATGAAGAGTGAGAGATGTTGAAGACAGCAGACATCTCCAATCTGTCTCATCTCCATTTTTGACTCATAAAATGTGCCTTATTATCTACAGACATGTTGAACCTGTAGCAACCAAAAGGCCGTAACCTCGTCAACTCTCATAGATGAAGCCTACAATGAAAAGAGGCTTCTAATTATACATAAACGCAGGTTAAGAGCTGGCAGGAAATACTTAACATGTGGCATTTTTATGCAAATAATGATGTGGTGGATTTTAAGATGGTGTCAAATCTGTGTGGGAGAAACAGTATTAAAAGAATTTAAGTGGACTCTGGGACTGTGGTAGCTTTGGATATAATATGAAATTGTGAGGGAGGGCACAATCTTCCACACGTTTCTTTGTTAGTCTGCACACGTTTAGCATGTTCAACGCTTTTTTCTGTCTCCACCACCTTCCAGGCTCCTGTTGCCATTCCTCTGTGCTGTTTCCTGTGTGAACGACTATCGCACTCCATCTTGGTTCTGTAATGATGCCCGACATCAGCCAGAACAGCTATTTCTCGTCTCAATGCAAATTGATTCACACATTTTGAATAGTCACTAATGAGTGAACATTATAGTCATTAAAGATTGAAAACTGGACCTCCTCCTACTTCAAATTATAACCTTTCTTTTATTTTTTTTATCAAATGCTTCTTTGGCTCATATCTTAGTCACACTTATGGGCGATGCATACTTTTTTATGTTAAGATAATCTCGCAGATCACAGTCTACTGTGCAAGAACTGTACATTAACCATTTGTATGCTGAATTACAGAATATTGTAAACACTTTTGTTTTATTTGGCAGAAGATAAAATTCCACTTACATGCCTACAAATACTTAGTAAGCAATGTACAATGCTTCCATTTAGCACCCTAGCAATGTGCTAACATGCACTCAGAACAGCTTAGCAACCACATAGCAACTCTCTGGCAAACTTTCAGAACATCTATGTATCGTGGCAACTGATTTTGTATCATTCTTGTGTAGGTTAGTGCCCTTTACATGCTCTTTAGAAAATCAAGCTATTTCTGGAGACGCTAGTAACACAGAAAATACACATTTCACCTTAATTAAAAGAGAGGTATGTATATAAATATATAAATGCTTCACAGTCCCATGTTTACCTTTGCAGCAAATCGTGAAATGCCGGCATGAATTAGTCAGTAGTAAAGACAAATTTGTTTGTGTGAAACATCTGCTCGGGCTGAGCTGTTATTTCATTTCTTGTCTTTCTGTATTGTTGCTTTTCAGTGTTTACTGTATGCAAATCCAATGAGTGGATAAGGACTCAGTCTGAATAAATGTTGAGCTTTTACTTTGAGCTAATCTGTCAGAATGTGTATGTCACAATTTTCTATTGCTGTCTTCTCACTGCATCATGCAAATAACAGTAGCCGTGCCCTCGCCAGACTCTCTGTCACTAATAAAAGCTATAGACAGTCTGATGGTTTAAACAGTGATCCTTTAAATATTAAACAGGCACTTATATTAGAACAACAGAGAGAGAAATAAGAGAGAGAGACAGACAGACAGACAGAGAGATGAGGCCTCACATTTTTGCCTGTTTCATGATTACGCAAGCTCCTCTCTGGACAGTATATATTTCCCGTGCAGCGCCAAGCGAGTCGCAGATAGATTAGATTTACAGCCAGTGGGAGCGATAAATCTTACTCCTGAGCTTTGGGTTCAGGGACGCCCTCTTTTTTCACACCCCTTTCGCCTTTCCTGAATGTAGTATGGCCTCTTTTTGAGGCCTTGTTTGTATGGGTTCTTGCTCTGTGTAATTGCACTCAATAGGTAGCAAATGCAACATCGTAAATCAGCGCTCTCCCAACGCTAGCAGGTCACAGAGGAGCTTGGCCTCGCCGCTCCAGAGAAGACAAACATTTACTTCAGTTTTCAAACCCTCAACTGTTCACCTGTCGGACAGCTGCCCAGCTAGAAGAACGTTTCCCCAATGTTTTAATTAAGTAACAAAAATGTAATTTTGAAAGATTCAGGAACATTCAAAACACTCAGTTATTTGACATGTTGTTTGAACATTTTTGCTTGGTTAAAAGAATGTATTAAATTTTGCAATATTTTTTAAACAGTTCACTAACTACATAAAATAACTTTTTCTCTATATTTTTAATGTTAAAAGAGTTCTACTAACGTTAATGCAAGAACTTTCAGAGAACGATTGTAAACATTAGGAGAACGTTCTGTTAGCTGGGTGGGGCCCTCAGATCATGGACCCTTATTTGTATTTCTTTCCATGCTGCTACAAGCAGCCCACAGATTTCAAGCTTAATGTTATAATTAGCAGCAGAGATTTCTTGATGAATACCTTTCTTAGAATGTTATTTAGCTGCAGTGGACCAATGGGATTAGAGGCCGTCACACCAGCCCTGAGAGGGCATGAAATAAAATAAACAGGAGCAAGTGAAAACAAATGTTTTGAATTGGAACGCTCTGGGACACATTATTTACCTTATCTGGGTTTTCTTATTCTCTCTGTTTCCTGAGGGAAATAGACCAGTTTAAATGTTCCTCTCACAACTGTGTGCAGCATCTGAGATTAGCCAATAGGAAGTTAGTGAGACAAATTCCCATTGTTGTAAAATACATTAAATTGTCTGAAAGGTTTGTGCTTTTGAGTAAATAAAAGTTTTTAATAGGGCCTTACAATGTTCTGCTTTAAAATGTATTGTTTTTAATTTCATTTAAAGAACACCACATTGTATTCTAGCTATTTTACCAAGGAGTGAAACAGTAACCATAGTTTAGGTAGTATGTGCAAAGATGTTTTTGCATTCTGGCTAATTGGGCCATTATATTTAATGATATTAACATACATCTCAGGTCAGGTGGTGCAATAATGACAATTTGACACATGTAAATAGTATCCAAAATGCTTTGTCAACTGTGTTAGGAAGCAGAAACATACAGACTTTTTCATGATTTTACATTTAATTCAATAGTTAACATGTGGTAATATCAGGTATTAGCAAGTCATGTTTTGAGCTGACCACTTGTGGTCAGACCACCTAAAACAGAGGTGTAAACACGTCTATTGTTTTGTGACAACGAGTGAATCGTTCCAAAATCTGGCAGGATATTTGCTTTGGTGTGAAATAGAATATTATCATGATGGTGTTAAATAATCTTGTTGTACAATATTACATGCCCGTCTTTCAGCTCAGACAGTTCACAGTTAATTTATGAAGTGTTATTCTTACAGTGACCCAGCAGAGAAAGAGCGTTACTGCTTTCAATCAAAAAGGCAAAGTGACATTAACCTTTTCTAAACAGGGAGAGATGAACACTGCTAACTAATGATGTAAGATACTTAATTACGGCTCAAACTATCCACCAGAGAGTTGCATGTGACACTTTAATTAATCTACTAACTTGTATACGTCATTTTACACTGATGAATAATAGTCAGTGATGGCTGCTATATTTAATCATATTAAACATTGGCAGGGCTAATTGGTTACTGCAAACATTCTAATATGGGCGAATCAACACCTAAACTGGGGTCATGCGGCATGCGGTTCTCCATGTGTCAGGTAGGGAATGCAGACGCTGTGAGATTTGTGGTGACACACTTCAGAGAATAGACGCAGGGTCTTTATTATTCTGGGGGGTAGTGTGGTTGGTTCAGCAGTATGAGGTTAAGGGGTCATTGTCTTGGTTTCAACTTGGTTTTGACATGCACACCTGGACCCCAAGGACACCAGGTGTACACAGTCAAGACAAAAAAGAAGAGAGATGATGTTGGGTTTATAGATATAAGTGTGGATGCGTGACATCAAAACAGCTTTAAGTTCTTCTGTCTTAGTGATGACATTATTTTCTAATGTTTAATGTTTGTTAAATGTGATTTATACTAAAGAAAACACATTTATTTTTCACAAATGTAAATCTATTTTATCTTTATTCAATATTGTCCGTTTGACAAATTAACACCTAGGAGCATAACAACATTACAGTAACACATTTTGTATCTAAAACAGCTTAAAGAACGAGGGAGTGTTGCTTGTAAGTGTGTGTCAGTGGTTTTTTTCTCTGTTGTAGCAGGGTTGGTTGATCTTCATCAGATAACCAGCAGGGTTCTGTTGTGTGTTCCTCCCTGAGGTGTCCTGCTGTGGTCGTGAGTCTGGATATGGGCTGATGGGTGGGCAGGGACCACTGTGATTTTGGGGGTGGATAATTACCCACAATGCCATCGTTAACTTAAGCTTCAGTTTAATGTACAGAAACTGCTTGGAATACACAACAATATTACTCCAAATAATGTATATAAAGTGAAGAGAATGAGGCACATATTTGTCTATAAGGGTTAATGTACAGTCAGCTGGTCGTTATGGACCAACAGGCTATATTATCCTTTTTGTTAGGCTGATACCAACCAAATAAGGAATGGACATGACATATTGATTTAAGTTGAAACCCTTTTATATTGTGTAGTAAGATTTGCCAGGGACAGCAGTCAGTTGTACACAATTATTTGACTGCAGAATCCTGTCAGTTTCACAGAGCAGTGCAAAGAAAAGAATTCAAAAGAAACTATAGTTGTTGAAAAGAAAGTACACTGTTTGTATGGTGTGCTATTGAGATCTCAAGGCAAAAGCTATGCTGGACCGCAGGCATTGTTTTTAGCACCGAGAGCTCTGCGTCATTAGTTGAAGTTCTGTTTCACTGGAGCATTCTTCATTACCATCTGCTAGAAGCTGTAGTGTAGCAACATTAACAGCAATGCTATAGGGACAGCCTACCCAGAAAAACCTTCAGAGATGAGTTGAACAGGGCTGTACATCACCCTCAGTGCTGTTTCTTTGCTAAAGCACTTCTAGTGTTTTTAAAAAGACTAGGATTTGATCTTTGTATGCACACAGGCTATTTGCAGCCAGTGCTTACACTCAAATGGCAATGTGGCCCTAATTTGTTGATGATAAATTGGTCGAGATATTTCTCAGTATGAAACTGTCTGAAATTTTTCCTATTATGCTAACTCGTGCCTTTTGAGATGAGCCAAAATGGGAACAGTTGTCCATTTTTGAAGTAACCGTCTGTTTTCCCAATGATAATGTTCTTGGATAAAGGTCTATGGGAAGACAATCTGTTGGGCGTCTGCTGTATCTAAATAGAAGAATAATTCCGTGATGGGAAGGGACAGTAATGGGATGAATACTGAATGAACAGTGTCTGAATGAATCACAGACTCACAGTGTTAACCTTCTAAAGTTTTTTTGGCACGGTGCATTATGTTTATAACCTTGTAAAAATGCAGTATGTTGCCAATTAAATGCTAAATCTCCTGATTAACTGGTTTGGGAAGCAGATTCGGTCCATTTACCAGATCAGTACAGTGTGAGTGAGTCGATTGGATGGTAGGTTGAAGTGGAACAAACCACTTGCAGGGCAGAAATACAAGCACCTGGCAAACAGACTGATACACGTAAGTTTAAGGAGCAGTTGACAGATGGATAGTGTAATCCTTTAATTGGCTTGTTGTACGGTGGTGAAAACCGATGGCCATTCAGAAAACAGGATCTGAATGAGTAACGTAAGATCCTAAAGCCAGTGATTATAAAACATTATAATAATACAAACATGCAAGCATTCACTCATAGTTCTTTATTTTCATAGTGCAATATCACTAAATCAGAGAGAAATGCATGCATTTTAATGTTTAATGTTATGTACAGTGTTATCCACAAGCAATTAACCATCTGGGATTTTTAAATTATTATTTTTTTTCTCTTTGAACTGCCTATATTGCATCATTCCCACATTATGCCACATGAATTATTTTTCCTAAATGCAGTAATTCAGAGGCTTTTGTCTGGTTCTGGAGTTGATATTGTGATATTTTCCTTCGTTTGACATACAATTCTAGACCTTCACGTGATAGTATGGGAGACAAAAAAAACACTAGTTTTTATACATACAGTTTATATACCGTTTATACTAAACACTGTAGAAAGCTAGTATTTCAATCATAAGCTTTGTGTATCACCAGGCTAATCTGGTAGAAACATGCATGTCTGTGCAGAGACAGTGGCACAAAATGTGCACATCACTCGTAGTTACAGTCAATGCGTCTCAATCTGTCATTCCACAGATGGCAGGCGTGGAGGTAAGGACGGGTGCATAGGCCAGGTGGACCCAATCAAGCTGCTAAATCAAATGTAAATGACGCAGACAGCGCAGGGCAGGGCGACATATCCTGCTTTGTAATGCATTGGTGGTGCTTGCAGTGAGCAGGTGCTTGTCAAATGACACCCTTGTGTTGGGGCGACAGGTCACGACATCTGCACATAGAAGCGAACAATTGAATTTGTGGATGCCAGGGGAGACTGTAGAAAAAGAGGGATTGTTCTGAGCGGCAAGGTTTAGCCAATCTCCTGCTTTAGCTTCTTTCAAACATGGAGATGAAAGAGCTAAACCTCACATTGGTGTGGAGTAATTACCTTTTCCATCGGCATGCGGTTGTGGCGAATTGCTCTTGGACCTTTGCCATGTGACGTTCTCCTGCCTCGACCTCGAAGATGTTTTGCTTTGTTTCATCTTTAAGCATAATTATTTTGCCTCACCTCTATACGTGCACATGCATACAGAGGTCATGAAAAAGTATTTGGACACTAAGACAGTAAGAAAGGCCTGAATTATTAGGTGCACAATAGTAGAAGGGGCAACAGCAGATTTTCTAAATAATTTCAGCAATTACTTTCAACAGACTGATCTTAAGATTTCTCATGTGTAGTAGATGTATGAAGTTGGTTTTTACTGGTTTACAAAGACGTCCATTTAGAGAGTATAAGGTTCAGTTAATCACAGTAGCTACAGAACTATGTTCCACTATTTTGTTATTATTTAAATTAGTTTCCCCTTATTTTATAATAAGGGGCAATAAATACATGTTTGGCACAGCTGTACAAATTAGTTTGCACAAATCGGTTGCACTCGTTTGTTGAGGGGTTGTGTGTGATTCTTGAGGGCATTTGAAGGATAAATGGTTTCATTGTAATGGCCACTTACTATGGAGACAGTAGCTTTCTCTAAATGCATTTATGTGGTGGAAAGGCCACTAATTGAGTTTATGAAATGCATTTTAAGATGTGCAAATCATAAAGGGAAAATCAGAGCAAGCATTTCTGTGACACAAACTGTTTTTATTTTCTCCATATTTCTGTGATTTTTCTGTGAAAATTTGAGTGAGAAATTACAGCAGGATGGCGGCTGCATTGTTTATCAAGCTGAGTGTTAGAGTGTTTGCAGCAGTAATATGTACAATTGCTATGACTGACAGATGCATTTACATTAAGCTTGAGATGAACAAAAGGCCCACCATTCACTATAAACACCCCTATCACACTCCCTCTCCCAAACAAAACACAGCCCACCTCAATAACAGATCAATCCAGCCCATGTTTGGGCATTTAGTGATTTTTAGTTTTTGCTGTTAGCCTCTTTTTCAGATCAAAGAATGAAAACAAAATTAAACATTGGGCACAAGGCAAATGGTGCCAACAACCAGAACAAAACAAAATCTTGGAATTGCTTCTCAATCAGTAGTTTTGTCAGTTTAAAAGGAAAAGAATCTAAACTTTGTGAAACTGATACTTTGAGAAACAAAAATGTGAACTTGAAAATAAATTCCAAAGAAATGTGGAATTAGGTTAGCTTTTATCTTGTTTTTCACACAAATCTTACAAAATTGTGTTATAGTTACATTTAAAACATGAAAATTATTTCCCTTTAAAAAGGGATTAATATCTTGCATATCTTTGCTTGTCATCTTAAGCATTTTCAAGTAAATTTATGCAAAAGGAATAATTCACGTTTTAAGAAAAATTGTACTTTTACCCTCATATTGTTTGAAATGTACATGACAAAAAACTATTTTTTTGTAGAACAGAATGTTAAAGAGAATGACAGTCTCAGTCACCATTCACTTTCATTTGATTTTTTTTTCCACACAATAAAAGTGAATGGAGACTGAGACTCTGAGATCTCCTTTCCCGTTTTACAAGACACCGCAAGTCAGTTGGGAATGGATTATAAAACGTAGTGATATAATGTAGCAATGTTTTAGGTAATGAAAGCGATTAACTGAATTTTGTAAATTATTATTCATAGAAATGCTGTGACTGATTCATACTTTGTTGTTCATTGCATTCTAAACACTTGCATTGACTCCCACACTCCTTTTTATACGAGAGCCCCTACTGGCTTCTATTTGTAAGCTTTGATCTCTGGAGCCAATCTCCTAATAAACTAACCTAATCTCATTTCCTGTGCATGAAACCTCACTCCTCCACTGGGCCTTAATGGCCCTGCCCTTCTCTCACGTTATGCTAATACAGCTACCCCTCACTCCCACAGTTCACAGTCCCTCGCAGCCTCAGTTCATTATGAAACAGCGCTAGCATGTCAGTGCAGTGATAGAGTGTTGGGGTAACGCTGGCCCTCTCTCAGCAGGAAAGATGATGTGCATAACAGGTTCTTCTTTAAAGTGCTTCCCCCACCTGCTGTAACTGCGGTGCGGTTGGAGAGATGGAAAACTCGCTGAAAACAGCAGCCTGGGCTGTAGTGCATGTAGAGCATGGCACTTGCAACAACAAGGTCATGGGTTCGACTCCCAGGGAACAAATACTGATGTTCAAGCTGATTGGCATTAAAGCATCTGCCCAATGTATGAATATAAATGCAGCAGATAGAACAAGCATGTATAGCTGTATTAATTGCATGAGTACAAAGATCAATTATTAAGCATATATAAAATGCATAACTAGAGGGCATTTAACAAACGCTAACAGGTACTTGTAAAAAGAACAAGCTAAATAAAAAATATATGGCTAACATTTTGCTACACGGAACTATCATAATCCTCACAAAAACAAAGCCACAGATTTTGTATAACAACAGTAACAATGTTCACAGCAGGGGATTTAAGGTCTGACAGTAATTGTTGAAACGTTATTGTTGTAGGCGAAGTTGTTGGAAAATCCGCTTTTTGATGGCAGTTGTGCCTTAAACAGGTTGAATTTAAAGAGGCAATGACTTAGTGTTTACAAGGCTGACAGTCTATCAGCACACTAAAACCCTTTTCAAGAAGTGGTTTTTAGATAATACATTTTTTTGCAACCTTTATGTTTTTACTCATAATACACTAAATGTCATTTAGCATCAGTGCTGTTAGTGAAATGGTTTTTATTACAGCTGACTTTGGCTTGACAACTTGACTGTGGTATGACTTAAATTATAATTGAATTTGAAACTAAATATGTGACTGAAAACATACCCACAGTATTGAGACTTCTGAGTTCTGACAGTTCTGCACACAGGAACTTTATAAAAGAAAGACTTTCTTAATAGTAAACTTATTTTTAAATGTAAACCAGATGGCATGTTTAACAGAAGCCATTTACAGTTCTTGTAATGTTAGATTTTAATTATCAAATTTCAGCCTTCTGTATGAAAGAGCAGAACCTGTGTACATGTTCTTAAATAGAAAGTGAAAGTGTTAAAGCATCAACTACCACAAAAATTAAAATGAGTTTTTTGATGAATACATTTTTTGGCAGCCATCATACAGCCCTATTTTGGTAATGAAAGCCATAATTTCTGTTCATTAGGTTTAAAAGAACCAAAAAAAGTAAAAAATAAGTTTGTACCACTTGTTGGGGAAATACTGAGTCTATTTAAACTAGTACACCAACCTGACCCATTTCTACTTTAAAGGCCGGGTGGCAGATTAGATAAAAATACTGCACAAGATCCTTGCTGTTGCTGTTAACTGTAGCCACTCTTTGTTAGATAAATAACACACGATTCATGTCCTGAGGTGATAAGTAGCCATCATTGATCTCCATCTACACAGTGCTCTGAGCCATTTCAGGCTAATTCCTCACTGTTGTTTTTTCTGCAGATGCCATATGGCGAAGGTTTCATGCCACCTGCCTTTGGGCGGAAGTTGTTGTTGGAGTTGGGGGTGAGGTGGGGTGGCAGGGCAATTTTGGCACAGACAAAGAAGCATCACCTTGCCACTCTGAATCAACTAATGAGCAGAACAGAGTCTGTCTCCCTCATATCTCTTTAAACGACCCGCCTCTTGAGGCGGTGCAGGTGTAAGATGCTTAAAATTAGCGTAAACAGATTAGATTTATGAAAAAATCTCTGTCATTTGCACTCTTTTAATGTGATAGACGCACTGAGAGGAAATCTGAGACTCGTATTTTCCGGTGAGCTGTTCATTTGCCTAGTTTATTAAAAGTAGTTATTTTGTTTAAAGAAAATGTAATTACCCCAGATATGAAGGGAGGAGAAACTGAGGAAGACGCTTTGAAAAAAGCCAGTCCATTCTTTTTCTGAGATGTTTACATAATCTTATGTAAAATGCAAAACTTGATAATGCTTGATAATTTGCAATGCTTCTGTTAAACATGTGAAAGTTGTTATTATGTGAAAGATGCATAGTCCTTTCATAGCTAATTATAAATGCATGATGGGTTATATCAGAAAGAAAAGCAGGAATTCTTTATTTTGTGCAGTATTTTAGAAGAAGAAAGGATTTCTTGCACTAAAATTCTGCATTGCAATTGAAGTGCAATTATCCGTCTTTGCTAGATGATAATTCAAGGAGAAATTGCTCTGAATGACATTTGTTTAATAAAGAAATCTGAATGCTAATTTTCAGAGCACTTGACCTTAAAAGTCTTTCGTCAGGAGTTTTCAAATATTTGTGTGTTTGTTGCATAAGAGATGGCAAATGATTCTGTTTGTTTATATATCACATGATGAACCAAGATTTATAATTTTACAGGCACCGCAATTAAATATGTCGCCATTGTGAAGTTGCATGTTAGTTGTCAATTTTATTATCTGAATATAGCCCTGTCAGAAACAAGCGCAACTATAGGCAGAGTTTCTCATTGACATGTATTCTGGTCCCACACTCATTTTTTTTGTGAGGGCTCCCACAGGCTTCTTTTTATATAACAAAATAATAATAAAATAATAAAAACATACAACCCATGATGGAACAAGATATTGCTCGGTTACACTGTAGTGCATCTCAGCTCGGCTTCTCTGCTGCTGGAACTGACAAAGACCTCTCAAAGTCAAAAGTTCTGTGCAAATGTATGTTTATTCAAAACAGGGTGAGCAGTGCTGTACATGCATGCATCCTTATTTTATATACTTGATACTTTTTCTGTTTGGCACCAGTTTTTTTTAAAACAGATATGTGCATATTTCTTTTCTTTATATGTAAGTGCGCAATGGAGAACAAATGGAATTAGTTACTGTGCCTTATGTCAGTTAAAAACAATGCCTTATGTATTCTAGCTAGATACCGAATCTATTCACTGCGTGGGTTACATGCTGTCTGTCAGCTTCAACACACAGTTTATTAACTGCAGCTATGCTGAGTTGCAGTAATATTTTCCTCTGAACAACAGGGCAAAGTGAAGTAAGCTTTACTCAGAGTTCATATATACTAAATGAGCACGATTTATAAAAGAGCTTTTGGAAGAATGTCACAGTCTAACTGCACCATCCAATACAGAATTTAAATCTGCCAACCACCTTTTCATGCCTACATGTGTCCACAAAGGGCAGTTTTATGATTAAATATAACACAACTTTCTAGAAGAACAACAGAAGTTGAAAAACACCTACAAAAGCAACAAACCAAGACAGTTTGATGTATTTAAAGGAATAGTCCAATCAGCAATGAAAATGATTAGCACCCTTTACTGTACATTGCAACAAACTAGCAAGTCCCTGGCAATCACTCACAGCATGATATCATTTAAATTTTTTGCATGTTTAAAACATTCCACTAACAACATATATGTATGATTATTTTTGGTGTATAGTATATCTATGTTAAAGCATTCAACATATATTGCAAGAAGATTTTTGATGACTTTGAGAGAACTTTTACAGTGTGTTCTGAGAGCCGATGAGTAGAGGAGTCTCAGTGGTGAGACTCAGTGGTGTTAGTTTCAAGTAGGGTTCTTCAGAAACTGTAGGGCTTTTCAAATTACAATCGTGCACCTCTACCATTGCGCCCATGAGCAAGGTATTCAATCCCACAATGCTGCGGGGGGACTGTCCCTTTAATTAGTATTGCTGCTGATGAAAAATGGCTGTGTCAGCAATATGGCAGGAACAGTTCTGCGGTAAAGTGATTCTGGTTATCTGTAGTGGAAAAACTTGTCTGGGTAAAAGATTGACGAAAATAGTATTGGCTGTTCTTCGATGAATTAGATCGGTGGCTTGTCACACATGGCTTCAAAACAGCATTTTAATGCCTTCTGCTGTACGCTTGTTTGCATTCAGACAGGATTAATGAAATGATTCACTTTGAAATAAGTTATTAGACTTGGATTACAGACTTCCATCAGACAGCTCAATGCATTACCCAGACAAAGAAGAACGTTGCTGAGCCCTTAATGACTTAAAGAGCGATTGATAGGAATTTGATTCGGGTGCAGGTACAATAAGCCCTGTTCTAATGAGAGTTATTGGAACCTGAAAGCAGCAATGCTGGCTTCAGGAACGCCATAATTGCGCAGACCGCTGCCGGTAATGAGATGCCTCTCCCGGCTCCCCTAATTGCCACCCGGGCCCGTGGACTGCTCATCAGAGAGAGTCTAATTGGGCATCACTGCCCATGCAGGCACTGGACTAGGTGAGAACATCAGCCGTCGTTTTTGCAGATTGAAAAAGGGAATATTTAAAGTCATACATTCATTTATGCTGCAGTGCATAATGAATTCATTCAAATAAAGCACTTTTTGTGTCTTACGAATGTGTGTGTTTGTGTATGTATGGAGTACTGGAGTTGTACTGCGGTTTGACTGTGGGATTATGGTGCTGGCAACAGAAAGGTCATGAGTTTGAATGTTGTTATTTTGAACTGAATGCTATTGTTTTGCTTACAACTTACCACATGCTACATACAGTATGTTGAGTGCTACTATAGTGGAAATAGTATGTGATGAAGTATGCAGTATTGTTGTTGTGTAGTGAATCATTTAGGTTTTTTAAGAATATAAAAAATGCATTGTTTTGGAGAATTAGCAAGAGTAGTATGTGTTAACAATACACTACTCATCAAATTATTTCAAATTACAATCTGAATTTGTTTATGCAGGTATGCGTGTGTGTGTTTGTGTGGTTTTAAAGGGCACAAATTTAAAAGCTGGTATGAAAAGCTAATTTATTGTCTCTCATTGGTAAAATGCCTTAATAAATACTTTAAACTATGTCAAATAGTCTGTAAATGGTGGAGAAATTAATGCATGGATTCACTGACTCTAGCATTACCTCAGCTATATTTAGCTAGTGTATCTATGCTTTATACGTGAACAGACTAATCAATGTACTGTTGTCCACAGGCCTGCATGCACATGCGTGTGTGTGTTTCCATCTGAAGGTCAGATGTAAAGAGTCCTTGGAAACATAGCATCAGCTCTGCAGGAGAAAAGAGGCTCTCCCGTAATGTGGTATTGATTGATGCTTAAATCAGTTTGATAACAGCTTTGTCAAATCAGCTGTTTTAACAATCAGATTAGAGCTTTTAGCGTCATCGATTGGGGAATTTCAAATCCAAAAGATGACGGTCCTAGAGTAACACAGCTTTTGCTAAATTCACCCACACATCAAAAGGAGGACGACTGAGGGACTGCATTAGCCCCCCCATCAACGTGTCTGAAGGTGTGTTTCCAGAGAGAAAATAGATTCTAATTGAAGGTAACAAGAAGCTTTAAAACAAGCCCTGATGTCTTTAAAGCAAATCAAATTAGACAGCATTCCCTGGACTACACAAATTCGCTATTTTTAATCGCTAAATAACACTAGCGCCATCAGAAAATCAATACCAGAGACTTTGTCAAAGAGGGTCTTTTAAATGAGCAGATTGGATTCAAGATAGCATATCATTTAGCTTGGGGGGTCATGCTACCCTAATGTTTATGTATCAAGACGGAAGCTTCATGCTTAAGTGGTGACCCAGGAACTGGAAGGTCTACTGAGACTTTTCTGCCCTTCAGCAAGGCCCCTGCCCTGGGTCACTGCGGATAAAAGGCACCTGCTATATGCCAAGTGACTGAGTAAGTCTCTTTTCTATCAATCAGTGCAGCATGCGGCGCCACGGAGGACAAAGGTGCTTAACCCTCAGTGCATTTTGAGTTTTAAATTCCTTACATCTCTCAAAAAGGAAATCTGACTTTATGTGCTAGTTCAGTGGGAAAAGACGTAAGCTGATAGCTCCACTGTGCCTATAGCAAGCCACTAAACTTGGATTGCTTTAATAGAAGTGTTTCTGCAGTTAATGTACTAAAGGTAGGGGTGGGAATTGTTTAACGATTCTGGCATTGCAATCTTTTAATACTTTTGAGGAAGTCGCCCCAAATCATTTTTGTAAAGTAAATGCATTTAAAGCTGCAATTCTTAACTTTGTCTCTATATTGCCATTTCTTTTTGTAATATAATTACAGGATTCTTGCAGTTATTTTCGTAAATTACTATTTTAAAGTGTTAATTTAAACAAGCTACAAATGCTGCACTATATACAGCACCTGGACAGGTGATAAAGTAGGCTGGTCTTTTGCTGTCTGTTTAGAGATGGACATTTCAATTCAAATTATAAATCAGGATTAAAAACTAACTGTTGATGCTGTTGAACACTGGTCTGTCATCTACTTGCTCAGTAACTATTCTTGGTTTATGTTTCTGCCAAAAAAGTTATGAATTACAGCTATAACTGTAAGTATATACTACTTATATATGTATATAAGTATGTATGTATGAATGCAGCCAAATGAGAAGCCTTAAAAATAGCCATCTTAGGACACTTTAACAGACTGTTATGCAATGAGCTGTACCCAGTGCTGACCTCATGATTTTGTTTGTTAGGATTAACGCTGGATGTTGTTGGAGAGTCAGGTCCTATATATGTGTGAGAAAGTGACTGTGTTTACAACATCATCCTCATCCTGAGGGCTCATCTAACAGCTTGTGTCTCACAGAGAAGGTGACCGAAGGAGGCTGTTGCAGATTCCTCCCCCCATTTCCCCCTCCCAGAGGTCACTTTATGGCCCATCATACCGCAGAGCCCAGCATGGGGTCCCTAATGCCACTGTCAGTCCCTCTCTCCTTGCCAGATCTCTTAGCAACACCACCTCCACCTCTCTTATTGTCTCTCGCTCTCCACTCACTCCCTCGCTCTCTGAGGAACTCGGTGTACTTGCCAAATCTGGTTTGGATGAGAGCAGACCGGGTGACTCTTGAGAGCCCTACAGTGTGACCCAGGTTCACCCACTTCTTCTCTCTACCAAGAAACCGAAATGAGATTTGCTGGCCGTGTTACTCACATTTTTTATTGCATTCAAATATCTTTAGAGAATTGTTTATCATGTCAAATTGAGCCTTTCAATGTCCCTTTAAGGCAAGTCAGCTCAGTCGGTGGCCATTTTGGCAATGACAATAGGCAGCTTGACAATAGGTCAAAAATGTAATTACTTTTTTTCCCAAACTTTATAATAATTATAAATCATCGAAACTAAAAAGCATTTAGCAGACAATTTTGGATAAAAGCGTCTGCTAAGTGTAAAGCTGTTTTGTTTCAGCATGGAAAAAGAAGCCATACATTTTTTTTAAATTTGCAACTAAACATTCAATGTCAGGAATACAATCTGACAACAATGCAATATGATGGAAACAATGCTTCTATTAAAAAAGCAATTGGCCCTCTTAATTGAAAGGCATGACTTCATTACAGCCACTAATATTGACCAGTAGTACATCTCCTATACTGTCTCTGGTTAAGATAAATTCGGTGGGTGTTTTTTAATTGGGCACTGTTAGAGTTCTGATTATACAAAGGGTGTTTTTAAAGCACAGCATTGCTGCTTGTACCCCACTGAGATCACAATAAGCTGTAATATTTCTGTGTAATTATTAGCTACAAAACATAATAAGCTGTAATTATTTCTCTTGGATTCTAATAGCTATTATCATTCATCAGGTACGCACTTATAAATCAGCAGATTTGACTGTTATGCACTTTACAATTTGCCAAACCGCCAAAGAGACCCAGCGTTTACAATTCATCAAATGGGACCTTGCTTATGTGTGTGAATTTTGATTTGGGGCCCACCCAAGCGGCCACCACATGTCAGTCATTGCAGATTATTTGCGAATGGTGTGGAAGAGGGACTGTAAACGCTGGCATCTCACGCAGCCTGGCTTCACGCCCGTCGCATTGACCTATTTTTACGTTGAGCTGTGATTCTAACCATCACAGAGGCTGTGAGCTTCTCTTTGTCTCGACACGGCTGAGCACCGCGTGCCATGCGATAAGTGGGTGAGAGGATGCAGATGTAGAAAAACAGTGATGCAGAGGAACCGCAAGCTTGTTGCGCTGTTTTAAAAGTTGACATGTACGTCGCGTAACCTTTCACACAGAAGGAGGCACATTAACACATTAACTTTCTCTGAGGTGTCGACAGCCAGACTGCTCCCATTTGAGCAAACAGCTTTAGAGTCCATCTGTGGAATTACATTTGCAAATGAGTGTTGCAAAGATCCACTGTGTTCATTTTGACACTAGAACGATTTTGCAGAACGGAAGAGGATATTACGTGTTTTGCAATATTTGTGTTAGCAATATTATGGAATTTTAAGTCCTGCTTTCTTAGAATTTGTAATTCCAAATGCTAAGTAAGTAATTTAGCAATTGACTAAGTTGTCAGTTCATCAGTTTATCGTCTGGGGCTTTAGTTAATTCTGTAGGAATTATTGAGTCCTCCTTTATACTTGCCAGGAGATAATCCTGATGTGTTTTTCAGTGGCAGAAATCCTGTTTATTTCCATGAGCTTCAACTCATGAATGCCTGACTAAAAACATGGACAAGAGCTGTTTAATTTCAGAAAGATTTTGCTGGAAACCAGTGCGATGTTACTGAAGGCAGCTGCATAGATGTTTCAGGAAGACACTCGCCGTACTATTGATGGAAGCAATAATAGGTCCGTTAGTTTACTCAAAGACTTGATTACAAGCAGAATACAAATGACATTAATTTCACAATATTGGACATGAATGTAATGCTATTGGTAGCGTAGCTGACCGGCATCTGTAGCCGATGAATGCTCATAGATTTTACATGAAAAGCTTATTTAAAGACCTTTGTTTGCGACAGATGCTACATCAAGGGCTATTATAAATTCGATGTTGGGATGAATATGAATGTGTGCAACTCTCCGCTCTGGTTTATCCAATCAGAGTTAGACAGAACTAGTTCAGTGCATCATTTTGCTTTCAGAAAAATTTCTGTTTATTCGTTAGTTAGGCAGAATGGAATCAGGCGCTATTTTTCGACGGAACGGTGTCTGCGCAGGTGCTCTGAAAGCCAGTCATTTTGAATGAATCGAATATAAAGGAACTGTCAGTGAGGCCTCTGTCACACATATCATTCTGGGCACATTAGTTCTGACTGCAGCACGGCTTCACATTAATGGAGTGGAAAGGAGAGTGTAATTGAATTTCTCCAATGTATGAAATCAAGAAGCGCGCCGACTTTAATTCATAGCGTGTGTCATTGTTTTAGAATAAGAAGAAATCGTAAAACACTCGATGTACTTCAGAACGTCCTTGTTTCAAGTTTGTTATATTAACATCATCGTTGTAATAAACTCATACAGTTTGTGTTTGGGTTCTTAAAGACCTTGATACAATGCCTGATAACACTGCACCCACCCTGCATAGTATAAAAATAAATATTAAAATATTTATATTTTATATATATATGTATACATTTTTTGCTGTAGTCAGATTGACCTCAAGCATAAGCAACATAACTAGAACAAAGAAACTCAAATACTCAAGAAATGATTATAGTCATATACCGTACATTGCGGTACATTATTACAGTCTCTAAAACAATTAAAACAAAGATGAGTGTCGACAGTGGTTTGAACTAGATCCATTAACTTCCACCATTTTCACATTGTGAACTCACTGACTATGAGCTAAAGGACTGCAGGACTATATAAATGTTTCATATGTTCAGTGAATGAGGTGAACCAGCTGACAGCCGTCTTACACAAGCAAATGCACCTTACTGATATTAAGTGCATTTTGTGGACTGCAAATCAATACCCACAATCAGCAGGTGAATGATGCTGTAACTATTGAAGAGACCAAAGAGAACAAATCTAGACAGCAATTTAAAACTCATTTGTAACAACTTTGGTCTGTCCGTTTGTTTTTGTTGTCTAAGATGCTAAAGACATTATCTGCCAGACAGCCCATTTACACAGTTTTTTCGGATCCCTTTGAAATGTTTGTCTTGTAAAATTTAAAATGCCTCCAGACAATGAAACTATACTGTAATTTTGAAACTGTTCTACCATTTCTGTTCTACCATTTTTTTTCCATGCAATTATTTTTGTAGTAATGAAAATGTCATTGTTTACCATGCAAAGCCAATGGACTTGTTTGGATAAGCACAGCAGAAAGCAGCACTTAAAATATTTTTAAAAAACAGTCAACGGATGGTCAGAGAAACTAACAAAATATGACTTATTACTTTGCTCAGAAGTTCAAATAGTTACTCGTAATGAGTACCACAAACATACTACATTACGTAAAAGTAATTGTTAATATTTTATAAAAATAATACTTTTTTCATTAATAAAACGTTTGGGTTTGTCCACCTGGCTATTAAGGGCAGTGGTTGCACAATTTGTTTTTTAATTTGTAAAAACATTTGTAATTAAATCTTTAACCAAGTAAATGTATTTCTCACAAGCAACAGATGATTCGTACACCCTCTAGTGCACAAACACCACAGTGCTAGCACCATTGTTGGAATACTGTTCCAGTCAACTTAGCTGATCAACTTGTTCGGTCAAGTGTAAGTTTACCTCATAAAAGCATTTCAAATGACTGTATTCGCTTACATTCTCTGTCACACACTGCACCCGTGACTTCTGAGGTGAGACAGTTTTACCACTTGATACCCTTCACCACACAATCTGCCTAATGCCGCCACATCAATCCCACAATCCACAGAAATGACATGAGAACATGTATCTTCGCTTAAAATGCACCGGTGCAGCCATATGGTGGCATTTCTACCGTGAATCTTTAGTTCCTACAAGTGGCCTTTTTTAAATGCAGAGTATCACGCTGTGCAGATACAACTGCCTCTCACAACTATGTACCTTTGTGAGAGTGAGATCTGGACACTTACTGGCATGAAGAACAGGCATAGATTTAGACAGTGTGTAGAAAATGATTCAGATGCTCTCCGGTATGAACAAAGCAGCATTATCTTTGTAATGCAATATCTTTGTCTTATGTAATGTGAGTCACTTCATCCGCACTGTTCTCATTAATGAGTATTTTATTGAAATGTATTTTACGTAAGATAAAATGTGTGTGACGTGATATTATTAATACAATATATGTGCTATATTAATATGTGCCCTTGTAGCTTGGCTGCATTGGTTAGCGTCGCAAAAGTTGTAGGTTTGATTCCCAAGGAATAATGGTAATTATTGTAGTGTAGTCTGTATGTGAGGGTAGCGAAACAGAAGGATATTTATTGTTTGGAGGGGGTGCCACTGTAATAATTTTGGGAAGCACTGTTCAGAAATCATTGTATCAAAAAAAGGAGGGGTAATGGAGCGTCTTTCCGTGTGGCAGATGGAGATGGAATATTGCTGAGTGTTTTTGGGGATTTTGTGAGGTTATTTGGCCCTCACTCAAAATGTCAGCTGTAGACTGTAGATTACCAGGGCCATGACACATTTGCAATGTGGAGATATTTGAGAATGTGATGAAAACCAGTAAAAAACAGGAACTGTGTAAACAAACATTTCTGGTTCACGGTGTGTTCAGTGTCGCACTGATATACCACCATTGAACGCTTTTTATAAATGTAAGTTTAGAAACATTTCCCTTGAAAAGTGTGTGAAGAAAATGTCTTGCTTTCTGGTAAGCTATACATTTTTCTTGTCATGAATTAGTGAGAAATCATTTTATGAGCTGTGATTATCTGGACATCAGGAGTTACATAGAGTTTAAGCAGAGAAATACATGTAGGCATTGTTTATATATGAACAACTGTGACAGATATGACTGTAAATGTTAAACACATTTTATTGATCAATTAACTTTTCATTTAATTAAATTAATTTTTGGTGTGACCACCCTTTACCTGTTGTTAGTTACACTTGTATAGTTTCTCAGGTGTCTTTGCAGGTTTCCTCAAGCGGCTCTGAGACGTTGCCACAGTTCTTCTGGATTTAGTCTGTCCCAGTTGTTTCTGTTTCTTTGTTATCTCAGACAGACTTGATGGTGAGTTCAGATCTCTGTATGAAACACTGACTGTTGCATAGCTGCCAGGAGCAATGGAATCCAATGAGGGGTCTGTCGCTAAGACTAGTAACTGTAGCTTCAATACATAACATGCCTGAAGTCTCGAGTTGTCGATATTGTCCTGGACAGGTAATAGATAAGTGTCCACCACGACAACCTAGGCTGCTCATCGGCTGCCATGGCCTCGGGTGGCTGCTTCTTTTCGGGCACGGGTGAGTAATGCGCCACACTTGTTCTCATTGCGGTAGATTACTTACTTATTGATTGAGGCCCAGCATTGCACAGATGGATGCCGTTAGAGTGTGACAAACACTCTAACAACTGTGTGGAGGCTAATGCTCTTTAATGTGACTCGGGGTGGGCGTTAAATAATGTCCTATTTCTGATTCACCCAAAATCACCACCGCTCGGCCCTAAGCTGAGAGAAGGTCCATCGTGATTGGTTGTCTACGAGTCAGAGATATATGGCCACAATTACACCCAGCCACACGTTGCCTGGCTTTGGACGTGTAACAAATAGCCCAGAGAGGTTTAAGTACACTTTCCTGTCCTTTACCTTCTCAGCAGTTAAAAGGATCCATGAATCCCTTTCTGATCAAGCTGAGGCAGCTGATAAAGGAACGAGTCCCCTCGCTTTTTGCTCATCACTGTCTCCTAAGAAGCTTTGAAGGATAATGTTTCCCACACACGCAGCCAGAATCCACAGGATACCAAGACAGCACATCATACAATCATACAAATCACGGACAGCGGCGTTCAGGCAGTGCTTTGTCTACTGTTGTGGATAGGCGGTGTCATGCATAATAAGCTCAGATTTGCATATCTCATTGATCCGGTGCTGTGTGTGAGCTTTATGTGTGGTGATAAATGCCAGATGTTGGAAATCTTCTAACAAGTCTTGGCTTAGCTTCCTCCTAACACGCTAACAAGTTACCTTGGGCCAGGTAATTTAACAATGTGTAAAGTCTTAAAATGGTCCAGCCCAAAGGACCGTCCACATGGCTTTTATTTCACAGCTGTTCTGTTTGTGGAATTTCATTTCATATTGTTTTGCTGTGAGCTTACAAACTGTGGGAAAGCTTTCAATTGACTGCATGAAAATTGTATTACTGTGTGAAAATGTACTTATGTTTTAATAGTAGATGTGTATGTCTGCCAAGATCTGGAAGGGTTTTATCTAGTTTGTCTGTAAATACCACTGTTCAGTCTATGCAAGCCAACCAGTCACAGCTTACTATTAGGTTTTCTTTGTGCAATAAGAGAAACCCTGAGGCAAGCAGCCACACAGCCACCCAGCTAACAGGGAACGTTCTCAAAACATTGCAGAGTGTTTTTTAATAATGGGTTTTAAAACACAATAGTGTTTTAAAAACACTACAGAATTTGAAAATGCTTTTATAAACAAGCAGTAAGTTTTGAGAAGTACAGTAGCTAACTAGACAAACTGTTAACAAAAACATTACATTGCTAGTTAAAGGGGTTGTATGTTGTAAAATACCCATCTCTCCAATCCTAAAATTGAATTGAATTTACATTTTTACTTCAATATAAATGAGTCTGTTTATTAGAATAAATCAGACATTCATTGGTTTAGTCATTAGGGTTTTATTCTCGTAGTGGTTGGATGATGAATTGTATTCTCTGCACATATGTTAATACAGCCCTCAGTGAAGTCAGTGGACACTTGTGTTGGCAGAAAACAGATCTGTTTTGGCTGTTGTCTTTCCTTAATTATGCACAGCAAGGATTAGCTGTGTGGTCTAACTGGATCTTAATGTGTTTAAACACAGATCTGTGTGTTAAACAGTTGGGTCCATTCGGTCAAATAATTTTTACATAGGACCCGAGGGGACAGCTGATTCTAATGCCTAATCAAATGTCGTGCATTATTCTTTCATTTAAAATGATTACACTTAAAACGCTTAAAAAAACACTTGATAACGTGATATCTAATGCTAATCCGTTGCTTCAGTTTGACACAGTTTTCCCAACAGATAAGCATTCTTTAAACAAACAGGCCCTTTGCTGTGACTTCTGTCTCATGTTGATGATAAATTTGGCTTTTGTGGATAAAATGATAATGCTGTGTTGTAAAGAAGCTGTGCAAGGGGGCAGATTCTAATAGTATGCATTTTTTTCCCTTTGCTTATTCATTTTTTTGTAGAAATAAAAAAATACAGCGGCGAATACTTGAGGGAATGAAGTGAAAGTAGAACACAGATCAAAGAGCTCTTACGCACGCAGTATGTTGCGAGAGAGTGCATCTGTGTTTTTGCTTGACTATGCAGCCTTTCGCAGTCACCCGTTTACCACGTGTCATAGGTGCCTGTCACACAGTAGTCGAAAGCACTGAAATAATAGCAGAGTTTTATTTAATATTTATTTATAAATGTCTTCGGTAATTAGACTATATCTGCATTCCCCCTGCAAGTCTTCTGAGGCATGTTTATCGCATCGCAATTACAGGGCCATTTAATCCATGAGAGACATTTTGTCTTAAACACTGAGAAAAGAATTTCCATAACAAGGCTATCATCGCCTCACAAAGGAATTTGTGTAAAGATGCTGTCTGGGGTCCCTGACGCTGTAAAAAAGCCATTTTTGAATACCTGATTCCCAGGGCGGAGAATCTCTCAGCACGGTTACAGATGCATTTCAATTGTTAAAATATTTATGAGATGTATATTAAAGATGTCTTTACTAAGATCCAAACACAAACATTCAAGCAGGTGCCACAACACTCCTCAACAAAGCCTTAAACTGGAGAGCATGTGGGAGTGTTTGGATGGGGAGTGTAAACTAAATAATGATTACAGATCTTAGGTGTTCATTTTCAATTCTATTCCAAACAGAGATGTGTTCAGTAAGTACAGGCCATTCATACGCTTATGACTTTCTAACAGTGGAGCTTTTTAAAGCTCAAAGCTCAGGAGAGCCATGAAATTTGAGTTCAACGCCTACATGCTGCTTAAGATGAATTTTATGACTGTTGTATATAAATATGTGGATTTCTCTTCAGAGTTTGATTGCGCCCTAAATAAGACATTTGAATTTTGTTGACAGTAGGTTGTAGGACACATACGTTGAATGAGAACAGAGAACATTTTAGAACGCTAGAGATTGTTTTCAAAAAACATTCTTGCAGTTATATTAGTATTAGTATAAGTAGAACACTATATAACATTATCATTTAACATATATAACAAATATCAAAACATATTCTTAAATTGTTAGTGGAACGTTTTAGAAATGTTACAGAATTAAAAAGTAGGTAGCTGTTATACAGTGTCCAAAATTTTGGTCGTTTGAATGTTCCTAATAACACTTTTTAAGGTTTTTGTTACTTAATGAAAATGTTAGGAAACATTCTTACAACCTAAATTTGTTTGGATCTTGGAGACGTCCAGCCAACAGTGGCCACAGTGAATATAAAAGTGAAGCTGACGTGCATCTCTCCGCGTGGCACCTTTCATTTATCTCCAATTTGGCTTGATCATTTCCTGTACAAAAAACACTTTTCTCGCATATGAAAAAGCAGCACCCTAGCGCCCGGAGGTTTTTGCAAATAGCAGCTATTGGTAATAAGCATTTGGTGGATAGGTCCGCTGCTCAAAATGGCACATGGGGCTCTGCAAACGATTTAATAAATGAGTCATTTCTTGCAGGTCCAAATGGACCCAAATGGATTTGCGTGTCCACCTCTTCCAGAAATGAAAGCTTGTTTGTCCCGTAGAGGTAATGGCTTACAAAGAGATTCTCCACTGTGTCATTTAGCCATTTAACTTATCGTGACAGATTTGTTGCGCTGCTAAAAGCCACCTAATTTTATTTGTTTTATGTTGTCAAAAACCACAATTTGTGTAATTGCTTTTGTAAAGGTTATGTGACTGTGGCTTCTAGCACTCGTGTTTGTGACTTGATTAAGGTCATCTAATACACAAGAATAGCAATGATGGCGTTTGTTATTAATGTGAAACAAATTTGATTTGTTATTGAGTGTTAAATTGAGATTTGCACCATCTGTTTCTGGTTAATGAGATTGTTGGGACTTCCCAGCTAACCATTTTAGGTTGTAAGAATGTTTCCCTAATGTTTTCATTAACAAAACATTACTTTACATTTTGTAATATTCAGACATTCCAGAAGCACTGTAGTTATTTGATTGCTCTGATATAAGAACATTTACAAATTCTTAAAATTCTGTAATGTTTATAAAACAATCCACTAACAATGCTCTTCCAATGTTGTTGCAAGAATGTTTTTAATAACTTTGAGAGACTTTTAAGAACATTAGCCATGTATAACGTTTCGAGTTGGATTTTCATAATCAGATTGAACATAACAGCTCTGTTCCAAATTTCAGTTGAGCAGCTTTCCTGTCTTCATATGTAGGCAGCTGCCTTCTAAGACCCTCATAATGACTGATTTGGGATGCTTAACACAGGCAGCAACTCACAACATCATACAAATAGGGACAGCTGTTTGCCTGGAGACTCACCACTGATTTCATTGGGATTGTGAATAAATATTGCTGCTTTAACACTTTAATCTTAATCAATGTTAATTACACTAAAAATGTTTAATACTTTGTAGTGTGAAATAAAATGTAAGCTCATTTAGAAATTTATCTTGGCTTGGTCACCATCTTGTTTACTGACCAAGGCATTCTCCTCAAAACATTCATGCAATGCTGTCTTAAAACTTGGCCAAAATGTGGTATCTCAGGAGAAATCATAATTAAGTTACCTACCCCTTACAACAGCATGTGCATCAGGAGTGCATAAATGCTGCCTTAAGATGCTGTCTCTGTAGGCAGCTCGATAGGATTTGGAACAGAGCCACTTGTATTGAAGGATGGGCTATGTGTTTTAAAAACTGCTTTAACTCTAAAATCGAAAACCTTTGGGGTATCAGAGTAATTTTCCTTTCCCTAAACCATTCTCATTAACATCTTTTTTTAATTTATTTTGATAGTTCAAGGTATATTTAGGTTCGCATTGATTTCTGATAGCACGTGGTTGAGAATGAATGTCAATTATGATGTGATTTCTGACTCCCTGTCTGACGTGCCTGTCTAAATGTCACTTAGTATTGACCGAGAGGCTGTTTGCCAGATAAAAGCTTCCATGTAATGGTACTTTAAACCAACCTGCTAGTTCATAGCTGAGGGATTTGGCTCGCATTACCTTGATATAATAAAAAAAAGTTGTTTTAAATGATTGACACACGGGCCATGTACACACACCAGTTGAAATGATTCCCCAAAGTTTCATGCTGTGTGAACGAAACGCTGGAGTTACTTCTGAAAATTGAAGTGGTTAACACAGCAACAGCCCAACAAACAATTTTAGGTTGCAAGTATGTTTCTGTAACGTTTCGATTAAGTAATGTTAAAAATGTTAAAGCTGTTATTTTAAAAGTTGTTGACAATGTTCGAAATGTCTGTTGCTTGCTAGTAAGAACATTATTCAAACTGTTAAATTATGTAATGCTGTTTACTAGGAAATTAGGGATAACATTTTTGATATGATATATAAAATTAATTATAACGTTTCACTAACATTACTGAAAGAATGTTTTTGAGAACCTTTACAGAATGTTTGGACATTAGCTAATGCCCTAAGGATGTTCCAGTTTAGCTGGGATGAAATATGAATGGCAACAGTTTAATAGTTCAACAGTTTGGTTTTAGATATTTTGCAGAAAGAAATCTTAGCAACTGGAGACTTATTAACGTCTGGTAACTTTAAAATAAATCACAGTTGACCAAGGAGATGGTTTTGTTTCTGCAATTTAGGATGCTACTTTTAAACATTGTGTTCTCTCAGGACTGTTATGTATGAGTTCACTGCAGGGCTGGTGTGAGCAGCTACAGTTAGGAGAGATTGAGTTAAAACTTAGAGTTTTAAACAAGTCTAGGTTTCTGGGACTTTTTTGTCTTTCTTGCTGTAGATGTTTGTTGAATTACTATTAGCCCAGTTTAATAAGCAGAGACAGCTATAATTAAGGCATTTGTATGTTGATTACCTTAAATATTCTGCTATGTGTGGCTATTCAAACATTGTTCCTTTGTTTGTTTAAGCATCATTCAGCCCAGAGCTACATATGGCATATGAGGCAGACCAATGTCAGATGGAGGTCGCTGCATAGAATGCAGTACAGTTTATATAATGCAGCAAAATGCATTCAATGCAGTTATCGCTTCTGTAAACACCTGCACTGGACCACCCAAGCAATGCAGCAGCAATGCAGCAGTTTTGGTGTCAAAATGCAATAATGAGATAATGCATTTTGCTTTAACTTTATCAGTTGAGAATGTATCATCACTAACATCTAACAAACAGGATGGGATCTAACAATTTTGATGAGTAAATGACTTGATATAGTCCTGTTGTCATAAACGTTTGTGAAGACGAACTGATAAGAAATGCATAACTGCATAAGAAATGCTTCACCATTCTGATTTGTGCTCACTATGCAACCTCTGAACCAGATCTCACTGAATTCGTATTGCATGTGTGTGCAGAAACATGGCTCACAACACCACACTAGCCTTTAATTTCACTGCTGCCACTGACCAGCCAGGTGGTCTATAATAAATATGACTCCATATATCATTTGCAGCACATTACAGATGAAGAATGAAAGCAGATTTCATAGCTTCAGGCAACACCATGCCTTGACCTTTTCCCAGGGCAGTGACTGGAACTTTTTAAAATCGTTGCCCCTCCATTGACTGCCTACATACAGAAGGGATTTCATTGCACAAGGGGAATACACAACCAGTTTGGTCTTCTACTGACCCCTGCACCTCCAACAGTTTAAAAACTTCAGCTTTGTTCATTTTTTCCATTGTTTGCCTCTGGAAAACGGTTCATGGTTTACATGCTGGTAAAATGATGTGTTATTTGCTTGAAGGAAGCTATCTTGCTATCTAATAAGGATCATAATTATTGTATAATGACTCAACCTTTCCCTGATAGGTCTTGGAACTCAATTAACAGACTATTTTACTTTAATTTAGATAAGGAAGCAAATTAGGCTTGTAGTGTGTTTGTGATACCAGATGCATTTAAAGGGCACAAAAAGGCGTGATGCCCAAGCTGTCACTGGATATTGAGGATGTATGGAGACTGATTAGGCCATGCGGTTGAAGCTAATGCGCGCTGGATGCTATCAGCGAGATTCAGTCAGGCCACATCAGCAGAGTCATACGTCAGCGAAGAAGAGCACTTTGCACTGCACTATTCACCCAGGTGTCAGACAGCACCATCTTTAAAACAAATCGCCCACCTCACCAAAGAGTGATGCAGAGAGGGAGAGAGAGAGGGAGAGAGAGTGACCATTAGAGACAGCATTAAAGAGAAACCATTACCCAGCTGTTGTAAGAATGTCCCTGTAACTATTTAAGAATAAATAGTTTTTGATATATATGATATATAACGCTTGTATAACGCTAGGATACTTAGCCAATGTTCTGAAGACACTCTCTGTTAGCTGTATTATTCTTAAACACTTAGTTCCTTTTTCTTTGTAAGATCTGGTTATTCTGGGTTTGATATATAAACAGACTCAGCTGTTGTCTGTGTGTTTGTGCCAAAAACTTATGTTACAACGGTACTGTATAAATCATTATCATGATTTTCTCCCTGAGACGATCTGAATCTGTCCAACCGGCTCATGAAACACAATCACTTTGATGAATAAATCAATAAATAGGCTAATAAATAGCTAATGAAATAAATAAAAACAAAGACTGTCACGGTACGGACGATTTACAAACTGAGCTTGTGCAAAGTTGTGCACTGAGGCACTGATGAATTAATTAAAATGAATAATAATGAGGAAATAAACAGTTAAAGGGCATCCAGTTTATTGCTGGATTTCTATTCTGTTACGTGCACAATGATTAAATTATACAGGTCGAAAATAACCGGAAAATATTTATTGTAATATTAAATTATACAATTTTATATTTTCTTCATAACTGTGGTTAATTCATCCATTACATATGTAGTTTTATGCATATAGCAACTTTAGGGTTACCCTGGTGACAATTTTAGGTTATAAAAATGTTTCCCTAAGTTATTTGACTGTTCTAAGAACATTATTTCTTGGTTAAAAACACATTCAAACCTGTACAATTCTGTAATGTTTTTAAAACATTTTGCCAACAACAGAAGAATAACATTTTTTCAATATGATGTAATGTTTTAAAACATTTTGCTTAGCTCTATTTTGTTCCATCTCTCTGAATGCAAGATGTTTGTCAAGCCAGAGGTTCGTTCTAGAAGACTGTGATAAATATCTAGCTGAACATTGGAGAGCTGAGGTAAATGCCCAGGGAGCTGCTGCCATGCCAGCATGCAGTAAGTAGCTGTCAGTTCTAGCATTAGGAGCTTCATATGTTTGCTGGTTCCTGAAGGACTCAGATTTGTCACCGTAGCACATTTTCAAGCACCATTCTTTCCTTAAGCTTAGATCTTCACTCTCTCTGTGATGGATCTACCATCTAGGTTTGAAAAACAAACACTGCTGCTTTTCTGGTGTCATTAGCTCAGAGGCTAACACATGTATATTGACAGATGAGAAAGGTTGAGCATTTACTTTTGACAAATGTGGTTTAATAATAAGCTTTTCTTCAGTCGCTATGCAAGCGTCAACGTGCCAACACAAAGTATTTGTATTCTTCCAGAGTACCCTGCTCCCCTCTACCAAATGTGTTTAGAGATTATGCCCGGGCTGTAATTGCGTTTTTTCAGCTTTCATAGGCTTCAGCCCTGGAAACTCTTGTTCAGAGGTTCTTTTCTGTTGTTTCAGAGTGCTTTTCAAATATTTATATGGAGAACCTTAATGTTCTGCTGTTGTTAAGGCCCTTGCTTAACCATTTATAGGCCTTTTGTTGACTTTTGGCTGCTGTGGTGAGTTCTTCATCCTTGGTGCCTTTTTTATAGTAATCATTTTATAGTGTTCAGACCAGCTGTTATATTGTTTGAGGTCTAGATAAATGTTTAACCTGTTTACACAGTTGTGACAGACATACGATTTTGTATTGGCAGAGAAAAAGTAAAATAAAAAAGTAGCTTTTTTCTGTAGCTTTCTTTTTGCTGTGGCTGATATTGGCTGTCAGCAAGGTGCCAAATTCCCAAACATTTTACATTGTTGTGTACAAATGTTTCACTTTTTTTACATTTTAGTCAGCTGCATATTGAGTGATACATGTTATTTTAACATGTATCACTCCCATGACATCAATGACATGGGAGGGAACAAATTGTGCTTCGCATAAGTCATCTGGGGTGACTGTAGTGCAAAATTCAGAGGAAGAAAAGGACAGAGTGTAAGTGGTATGTGTGAGGCCCCCTACTGACCGGGATGATGGTAAGAATCTATGCTGCAGGCGGTGACATGGGAGTTTGCCTGCGCAGCCATGGGAGGTCCAGTTTTTCGTCACTGGCAATGCAGATATGTGCGTGAAATGTTGAAAACATAGGGTGAGAAGTTGGGGGAGGCTTTAAATAGCAAGTAGATGCAGTTTTTGAACATTTTTTTCAGCCCCACTTGGCAAGGAACTTTTTTTTCCTTGGTAGACTCAAATACAAATTCATTCACAGTTACAGGCTTGTTAATATGAAAGGCAAAGTAAAATTGATCCTTATTTTAGGCGTTTGGAGTTAAACTTTTTGTTGAATCCAAATCTGAATAATCTTTATTTTTCATGTTTGGCTGATTGTTTTGGCTGATGATATGAGATTATTAATAAATATATAACACTGAAAATATAAACAAAGTAAACATTAATTTAGGAAAAATATAGACAAATAAGTAATATGTTAATTCAACTGTTGGGCTTTTCTTTATTGTCAGGAACCCAAAAAGTAAGAGTGTGGATCTAAATATGCACAGATAAATAACTTTTGGGGAATAAAGGTGAAGACCAGGCAGGAAACAGGAGAATCAAAAGCATTTACAAAATTACAAACTAAAAGTCCACATACTGTAACAAGTGTTACAATCCTTTGTTAATTTTTGTTAAATGACTAAAGATTATTAAAGATTAATATTTATAAACGCAGCATTCTGTGATGTCAGAATCTGTTTCTACTCACTTTCTAAAACTAAGTGGTCCTTATTGAAACTGCCATTAATTTCAGCCACACTTTGGTGCTCGTATCCTCAAAGAGTGAAGGTGTTATTAATATTATTATTTTATTTTTGGTAAGAAATCATCTTATTGGGAGAGATGGCCTGCACAGTTGCCATAAATTACCCATCACTGACATGACAGCTGTGAAGGGAAAAAATAAATTGTGTTTCAGCACTAAGGAATGTCTCTTTCTGTGCTGAGCAGAGAGATAAGCTCATCCCAGAGGGAGTGAGTGTGAGAGAGAGATGGTGAAGGAGAGAGAGGTAATATTGGTAGATAAAGAAAAATTTCAGACATTCAGAGACCTGTTCTGTTGTTATTGGACAGAGCTTGTCCTCTCTCCAATTTGTGGTAAGGTGTCATTAACAGCCAGTTCTGTTTCACCCCTTCCTGCTGCCTGTCAAAAAATCATCAGCCCTTGAAAAACCAAATGAGAACATATACTCACTCCTCTCTCTCTCTGTCTCTCTTTCACACACACACACACACACACACACACTGCTTGATTTTTCCTGTGTGTGCTTTCACTCTTTTTCTGGTTCACCCTCACCCATTCGCATTTTTCCCATGATGCAACCTTGTCTCCGGGTGCGTCTCTGTGACTCTCTGATCTGAAGTAGCGTTCTAAGGCATCGCTACCATGTAATCATGTCTATAATATCTGCTCCATTATTCAGAATGTGCTGTTACTATGACAGGTTTAAATGAATACTGCATGATCACAATCATAGGACACTTACAACTCACTTGATCCTATAAACATCTTTTCCGGCATCTCAGAAAAGGCTTCTGTTGCATTAGTGATTTCATTTCTGTATTCTTGTAAATCACATCACCTCATTTTCATTTTTTGCTTCTGTTTCTATGTATATAGACAACCACATTGTAAAAAGGACAACTGTGGATGTAAAACATGAAGTCACTTTTTGGCTAGCTTGAGTTTTCAAGAGCTCATGAGATACGGCAGTGAAATGTCAGCAATAATCTCCTAAATTTATTGACTGTGGGTTGGCAATTCATTAACTGCGAGGAACGCTTGTCCTTCAATAACTTAATATTATTAATTGTGAAAATAAATCATGTCGTGGCGCCGGGGTCACAAGTGCTGCCAAACGGAGAACAAAAATTGGAACTTGTAATAAATGACGAAGAAAACACTTAGATAATATGATCGTATTAAATCCAGAATCCATCCATCAGGATTATGACATTCACGTGCGGCAAAGCCCATTATGTGTGTGTGTGTATTTCCTATGTGATTATTCACATAACAAAGCAGCTTCATTGGGTTCAACACGCTTATCTTTGATCTCTGGCGTTGGATGGGATTTTTCATAGGTGGTCTCTAGTTATAAAAGATACGCTTTCTAGATCATTTATATTCATAAATGGTTGGCGACAGAGGACATGATATGTCTGTCGCTTCTGAAGTCATAGCGATCCATCTAGAAGTTTCCAGGGGGAAAATGAATAGAATTGATCAGAATGGCTTTCGAGGGGGTCTTGAGTTTCCAGCTAAAGACTCTTATCTTAAACACGCATGGGGCTCTGATCATGTCTGTCTGACTTATGAGAAAACTTGGATCACATTTCCTGCTTTGTCTTTTATTTCTGGAAAGGATCTAGTCTATCATCATGTGAAGCCTTGATTGCTTTCTTTTTATGTATCTAGCAAGTATCTCTCTCTTATTTTCAGATGCTAATATATATTGTGAAATTTAGAACAGTGTCACACAATCTGAATTTTAATAGTTATGTTTAATAGTCAGAGAGAGAAGTTGGATGACAGAGATTGGCTAAAGTAAAACAGATTTTTTTTGTCTTTCTTGTTTAATTTACATCATAATTTTGTTGGTATTAATTGTATTTTCTGTATGATTTACTTACTGGTGAAAGCAATTGAAAGCTCTCTCTTCTCGCTGTTGGGAAAGTATATTTAGGGTGCACAAACTAAGAGTGTGTGTGATGCATTATGGGTATTGTAGTTATGAAGTGAGCCATGCTTAACATTGACATACAGAGCATAATGAAAATATATACCTTTCCAGCTTCAAAATACTGCTGGTAAATTAAAATAAATCAGTTTTCAGCAGAATTCAGAACTTAATATTTGTAGTTTCCACAACTGTTTAATTTATTGATTATTAAACTAACTGACAGTTAATTTTTAATCAACTAACAACACAGAGCAAAATTACAGTAATAGAAAAATAAAAAAACTAATGCATCTGGAAAGTTACTCACATTTGATGTGCTGCCAATTAAAAATGTGTCATTTATAACAGAAGTCACACAATTAACACCTTGAAATGTGAGTT
>JBAJNP010001362.1:0-63308 GCA_036877545.1 Yasuhikotakia modesta | reverse complement strand
AATGTTTTTCTTTCCTTTGACCTGGTACAGATGCATAACAGGGCCGGTTCTGGACCGGGCGCTCTTGAACCCAGACTCCACCCCTCCCTCCTGAGACAGAAGCAGAACCCGTGTGAGTGTGTTTCCAAAGTGTTATGATAAAGTTGTGTCCCCATGATTTGTGTCTCTCTCACCTTGTAGCTGATGCCTTTAGGGAACAGTGTCATGAACTCAGGAGACTCGTAGCCTTGAACCTGTCTGTGTTGTACTGGCTCTCCTCCCAGGAAGCTGTCCAGCTGTGTTGCGAGCATCGCACAAGCTCCCTGCTCGTCCCGAGACGACTTCTCACCTTCATCACAGGAGGAAAGAAACATTTCACTGGTGTCCGTTTTTAAAGTCAAAATGGTCCTTAAACTGCTTTTTGACACCCAGCTCACAATTTCAGCTTGTAATAATGTTTCCTTAACAAAATAAGTAACAAGTAACAGAAATATGACATTATTTATTTATGTTCAAAACGCATTTTACATTTTAGAAACTTCATTTATAATCAACTTCATGATTAGAATTTAGCAAGTTTAGACAAGTAGACTTTAGACTTTATCAAGTTAGAATTTAGTATTAACATTATTGCTACGTTACAAGATTTTTTTTATAATTCTGTATTGTTTTTAAAATGTATAAAGTTTTAAATTTATGGTATGTAACATTAAAAAATGACAACTATAGTTATATATATATACTACAGTCACATACGCACCCATCCACATATGCAGGTCACTTCCATCCTTCCCCTGGTTGCTGAGAACAATGTAAGCATCTCCATTATAGAAGACACCGTGCTGAGATGGATCAAGAAGCACAGCCTTCATCTTCTCCACCCTCCACATCCACAGCCCTGGTTCTCGCACATCATGGGTGAACTGGCTGGGTGCCGCCCGCAGGTTCAGCATCTTCCTGAGGGAACAGACAGAGTGTGTGTGAGTGTGTGTGTGTGTGGAGGCTGATGGGACCGTGTTATGAAGAAGTCAACAGGTGAGCAGAGGAGGAGGTGAGATAAGAAAAGGGGGAATGAAGCGAGGAGAAAGCGAGAGTGGGTATGAAAGAGAGGGAAAGAGAGAGAGAGACAGAGAGAGAGAGAGAAAGAAAGAGAGAAAGAGAAGAATGAGGAAAAAGGAAAAGAAAGTGTCACAGTGTTTAAATAAGATAAAAAAGAGGGAATAAAACGAAGAGGAGAATGGAAAGTAAGGAAAATAATTGTAGTTTTTGTTGAAGTATTGTAGCTGAAGCACTTAAACACTGAATGACAGGACTGATGGAGGAAAAAGGAAAACATTAAAGAGGCTTTAGGAATGGAGGGAAATTTAAAACAGATAGGAAACCGAAAGTGGGAAATTGGGAAAACTGTTGTGTGATGCACAGGATAAAAAACGGAAAGAGCAGCAGACAGTGAAAGAAGACAGCAGTGATGATGAGACAAGCCTTCATCCAGAGGTGCAGACGCTGAAGGTCAGAGGTCAGAGGTCAGGAACAGAAGCAGAGCTCGGGAATGCTGCCGCCATCGGAGAGGGACAATGGGAGGGCCGAGGGGAGGTGAGAGCAGATATAATAGAGCTGTAAAATGAGATGCAATTGTGCCACACAAATATTTTATGAGGCCAACTGTTGCACAGCCATACAGACACGCAGGTACATACACCCACATGCACCAAACACAGACGGATAAACAGAAGCTCGGTACCTGACGCTGCATCTACACTGATTACGTAATCTCATAAGCTGCTCAGATGTGAGGTCACTACACACATAGCACACATGAGCTTGACGCATCATCATTTGACTGATCTCACATGGTGGTCCATGTAAAAATATCCAGATTTACACAATTATTACCAAACTGAATTCCAGTCGTGGAGATACTGTGTGAATGAATGTAAATATGGTTTCAAACTTGCTTGATAAGCGTTGCTGGTTCTCACTTCCCTGTTTCAAATCTAGTATCATTAGACAGACAGAATTGAAAAAGAAGAACCAAACAAATAAGTAAAAACACACTGGAGGGGCAAGAAAACTGCTTTAAAAAACATTCCTAAATCAGAAACGTTTGTGTCTTAAATCACTTCACTTGATTTAGAAATCACAAATAAAGTCGCCTGGGATGAATGAACTCAGATCCAAAGACAGGTAATAAAACAAGTAAAACATAATAAAATTATTACACAAAACATCTGAAGACAAGTAATAAAAGGAACTTGTGAGATTGCAGAAAGTTTTGTTTTGAAGACATACATCACATAGTAAAATAATTTCCTCTTTAATAGCAATAACAAGATCTTACAAATAATTGTATCAGTACCTGGACAAAGCAACACGAAAACAACAGAAACTAGAGGTGTATTTAAAAACATGAATTCAGAATAAATACTATTAAAATAGTATATAATAATAGTAATAAAAATGTTGCTTTAAGTAATTCATTTTAATATCTTGTGAAACCCAAAACAGTTTTATTTTGCATCTGTCAATTTCCTAGCAACTTACCTAAATGAAACAGTGTTTGTGGATGTCAGTCCAGCCCAGCTCTTAAACAGGACAGCTGTATCAATGGTTGCCTTTGTTGCAAATGCACAGTCTGACTTGCTTCATAGCTTCCTGTATTTTCCTCCTCAGTACCGTAAAAAGGCTGAGAACCGTTTTTGAGGCACAGACTGTGATGGGAAGACAGTGTGTTAACCAAATGATTTGCCACTGGGAGGGTTTGATCGTCATAGTGTCACATCTGTTGGAAACAAGTTGTATGCAAACACATTTCTTGTTGACTACACAAGCGAAACATTCGTTTAACCGCATAAGCGAAAGAAAGAAAGAAAGAAGTGTCAAAAAGGGACTGAACTTTTTCATTGCCACTTTATAAGTTGCACCTAACTGTTTTTTTGTATATTGCTGTTTGTATAAAATGTGTTTCAAAATGTAAAATCCGTACAAACAAAGAGAAACATGGCAAATGTTTTAAAATGTGACCCAGTGAATCCAGGCCTCAGTTCTATTCGTTCACAGTATTGAGAATCTTAGACTATCTGATATCCACCAGAGGTCGCCTGTTTAATACTGTAATGTGAAAAACTGCCTTCATAACAAATGACACTGTCATATTTTTGTTCGTAACAGTATAATAAGGGTTTTTATTATAAATATCACATCATTTAGAATGAGTCCACGTATGTTTATTATCTACACACACAAACAAACACACTGCATGCAAATACATATAGTTGCAATGCATATAAACGCAATGTTTATAGCTTTCGTTTTACAAAGCATCTTCTCTTCGTGTTGTTTTGTAGATTGTGGTAGTTTTGCTGGATTGCATGTCACAGTATTTTGTTTATGCTGATCTCCGCTGTTACACGTCTTATGACAGACGGGACAGGTGTCGTGAGGCCTCCAGTTTCAGGCATGTTTAAGGTCGTTTTGTGATCTGTTATCGTGCATTTACTGTTAGGTCGTGAATAATACGTGCACGAATGAAATGAATGAAATGAATGATGACTTGGGCGCAGTTAGCGCTAAACCTGCGAGTTCGTGCCCCGACGTGCACGCGCCCCGGTCCGGTGACGTCACGGCCGCAGCTGTTCAGCCCGTCTCGACGTAATTCTCACAAGACGACGTCGCCGTTCAACTTAATAACTTTCCAACGACGACGAAACGATCGTCTTTGCGACGTTAAAAACACCGCACGGTCCGTTTCGGATAGATGCGACACGACGTCGAGCCGAGGACGTTTGCTAGCGATCGCCGATAAGCCTTTGTCGACGAACCGCGCTTGGTTTGGTTAGCAGTTTCCTTACTGTACGACCTCGGTTGGGTATGTCACGACATCTCCATTGGTTTTATTTGATGTGGTGAAACGCTTGTGCTTTGACGTGCTGAAATAATGGACGTGTGTCGATCGTGACGTAGATCGTGAGTTTGGTTCCGCTCGGTCGCGGTTTCAGAAACACGTTGTCGTTTAATGGCGACTGTTTACGGTTGTGTTTCGCTCGCATTGGTGATGCCGTTGTGTTAATACGTGTGTGTTTTGTAACACGTGTGTGTTTTGTAACACGTGTGACGATTACATGGGTTTCGTGGTTCCACTCTGAATGCGAAGCCTCGGGCCTCGTTGCGGCCCTCAGACCACATCGTGTTAGGCCAGAAATGCGCTTTAACTCGCTTTACCCCTCAGATAATGTATCTAATAATCGCATTTATACTGATATACAGTCAAACACTCACTAAACGTTTAATAATAATCGTGCAAATGATCGATTCGTCGCTTTGCACGACGGACAGGATGTAGCCTGACTGCGCACATTCACTCCTATTCAGTGTTGGTATATTTTTAACTAAATCGCCTTCAGTGCGTTTATTGCTAGTTTTTGTTCCTTATTATGTGCTTAATGCATTTATTGGGTCGTATTGGGACGCATTTAATTTTAGTATAACGATACTGTGACCTCAGCTCACATTTATTACTTGACACTTTATAGTAATTGTTTATTATTATGTTATTTAGAAGCTGACATTGTGAGTAAAACCAAAGCTTAGCTTTGGGATACGTGGGTAGCTTGTAAGTATCTGCATGGGATAAATTACTCATGCTTTTCTTTCATTGCTTAAGTGTCTTTAACTTCCAGGCAGCTGTAAGTTTGTTAAGCAGATATTATTACACTTGTAGTGACTTGTTGGTGTAGCGCTGACAGTCTGTCGCTTTTTACTTTTGCTCTTACAAGCCTTTTCTTTGTTTTTAGTTGTTTTTTTTGGTGGGCCTCATTATTCCTGCTTATGTGAACTACTGACAATAACCTTTACATTTAATGTCTTTAATTTTGCCAAAGGTAGGTGGAAAAACAGCTGAAAATGGTGAGACCTCATTCAGGATCTCCTCGTTCCAAACACAGGTAATATTTTGTTAGTTTTGATCATTTTTGATATCATGATTCTATAATATAATTGATTTTGCGATTATGACGATTACATATTTCGTGTTTGTTTGTATGCAGGCCGTTCTCGGACGGCTATAACAACATGAATCACGAGGGGCGATTTGCCCCCCCTTCAAGAAGCCAGAGAGGTTTCAGAGGACCTCCTGGAAAAGCGCCGCCTAGTTGGAGAGACGGCAACGGCAGTGGACCTCAGCCGTACCCCAAGAGGCCCTCACACATGGGAGAACGTAGGGAGAGACATGGGCAATGGATGCCACACAACCAGGATCACTTCCATTCATATCCCGGCTCCCAGGATTCACAGCGGGGCCGCAGAAGGCCTTCTCCACCTCGCTCAAGCCGCCCTCCCCCAGTTCAGCACAGGCAGTCCCCACATGGTCCTCCACACGGACCACCTAGCCACAGAGCACCACTTTTCCACGGAATGCACCCTAGCCACACATCTCCATCTCGCCATTTTCATGGACCTCCATCAGAACGGAGGATCCCATCTCCCCACGCTTCCTTCAGGGGTCCACAGCGACGCCCAAGCCCCTCTCAGGAGCACGAAAGGAGCTGGGGTCCGGCACCTCGGGAGAGGCACTTTGGGCGACCAGCTTTCGGGGGCCCAAACTGGAATGGGCCAGGAGGTTACCCCCACCCCCCCAGTGGGGACTCTAGGCTGTCCGGCCCTCCCCAGAGAAAACCCAGGGAGTTTCATGGAAGGAATTCGTATCAAGAGAGGTACAACAGTGAAGCAGTGCAGGCTGGGTAAAGTGATAAATGAAGCTTTAAATTTGCACTTAAATGTTTGATTGCTATATCCAGTACACTGCAGGGCCATGAGTAAAAAACCCAGCTACCCTTCAGCTTGCTATCGTTGTAAAGTACCATGGTGAAACAGTCTATCTGTCTGGAGAAAATGTAAAACCATTTGAGGCTTTTGCCCCTTAAAGTTATACTGGCAAAGAAGTGATATGGCATTCAACAGCCTGGGGCTGGATCTAAATTAATAGAAGTTAAAAGCTTCCACACAGCTCAAGCAGCAGAAAGTGGCATTGTAACCCACATGTTTGTATTGTTTGTAATGGATATGTAGGTGGTCTGCGGAGAGAGATCAACGTACACTGCATCATGGAGAAGTCGGAAGGGAGTCTCGACGCCCCAATCTGGATTGGGCACACGGAGGAGAGACCAGTCAACACTCTCGCCCCCCTTACAGACCACCGGTACGGAGGCCAGGTCCACCACCGCCTGGCTGCTCTTCTTCCAGATTTTATCCCCCTCTCCGTCCTCAGGAACGGCCAATGAAGAGGAGGATTCAGGAGTTCGGACGGCCTCCTCCAGGCGGTCTGGATCACGGACCGCCAAAGCGCTTCCGCAGAGAGCTGTCTGTGAGACCTCTGCCTTTTAGGGGCTTCAGAGGTCATGGTTTGACCCTTAACGATAAGAGTCGACTGATAAAGTTACGAAAGTTTAGGGCAGAATCAGTCACCAGATTCAAACTGCCCCCGCCAAGGCCAAGAATTGCAGAAAGAGTTCAGAAATCAAACTCCCAGACAGCTCCACGAAACAGCAAAGAGTCCAGCGAACCACACAAGGTCGCCCTGAGGAAAGGTTTGAAGATGTCATCTTCCAGAGAGTCATCACCCGACACAGACTCCAAGGCGGCTGAGCCGGAGAGGGACTCCGAAACAAAGGTGGAACCCCGCCGCTCAGTGAGCGCACACAGGTATGGTATCACCCCTCACACTGTGATGGCAAAGGGCGCGTGATGTTTAGAAGGTCAAGCTGCCTGCTTTTCAATAGCACAACTTTCTCCAAAGGGGTGTCACCTTATCACATGAGATGGATGAGGAGAGAAAAATCTTGCCTGTTTTCCTCATTATTGTTACCTAGAATGTCTCTGTCCTTCTCAAGAGAATGTGCTGAAATATGTCTGAACAAGCTGTCAAACGTTTCAGAATCTCAGTTGTTTTTTGTTCTACCACACTGTCAGTTCGTCTGCAAAAGTCAAGTGCTGTTTGTTCCACAATAATGCATCCAGGGTTTGACCCAGGAGTGATGTGTAAAATGTGTTCTGAGGAGAAAAATGTCTTTTTTTTTTTTTAAGCCTAAGTTGTTTTCAGAAGAATCTATCTTTCCAATGGCTTAAAGCACAATACAAGAAGATCTCAAATGGCAGATGTTCACAAATGTTCATGGATGGTGGTTAGTGTCATTACCACAGAAGGTAACGCTGATGATTCACTGGATGAAGAAATGGATTGATTATGGGGGCTGCGCAAGTTGCCACAAGTCTTCAGTGGAGATTTGGAGATGGTTGAAACATGGGCTAATTTCTGCATATATTGCAAAATGGAAAACTAACCAGTCTCCACGTGTCATATCTAATGAAATATTGTAAGATTTGGTTGAAGTCACTAACAAATTGCCATCAAGTCATCAGGAATGAAGAAAATACCTGCCCTTAAACTGCAATCAACAAGAGACATCGTGTGAAACCCCAGTGATGAAGACTTCAGACCCATCTGAAGACCTGGTCCATTTGTGGCTACTAAACCATTCTTACCATAATGTCAGTTACTGTTGACATCTGACAGTATTACTTGACAATCATTGTCAGTAGAAGTTCTGCAACTGAAGAATTAACTACATTTCTTTCAGCTGAGATGGGTTCTGCAGTTTTGTTAAGAAGATCTTTCAAGCAAAACATAGAAAAAGATAATCCAGTGTTTAGAAGATTATATCTTACATTCTTTACCTCACACCATGGAGGAAAACAGCTACAAACCTGCTTGTATTCCATTAAATTTGGATTTGGGGATTGAAAAGCCAATTTCGAGTTTTAAATTCTCAGAAGTGCCCAAAAATGAATACTTCTAACAAGTCTGGAAGTGTCACGCCTGGAAAAGAACAAAGTTCTCACCTGGGTTGCTGATCTGTTCACTTTTTGGAGCGTGTGATGGTTCCTACACATGGTTCTTCAATCTGCTCAGTCAGTGTACCGATCGTATGTTACTCACGTTAGTGAAAGGAAGGCTGCTAAAGGCCAAGGTGATTCAATGACAGTTAATCTACCAATTCAAACTGAAGCGTGGAGATGATGGGCTTGCTTTGCTGTAAGTACCCATGTAGTCCATCATTGGTCCTTTGCTGCATATGCAACAGTACAGTTGGGTTCTTGAGGACTGTGAACGTTTGAGTAATTTAGTTTGAAGTGTTCAACATTTTCTCTCCTCAATTCACAAGCCGCTCAAGTTTCTTGAAAACAAAATAGCGTCTTTGCATGCAGTCTGTTTGCTCAGATATCTAAATATTCCATGCTTAAATATCCAGACAGGATGTGCGTGTTGTTCACATGCTTGGTTGACTTTCCTTCCAGCTCCTCGCCAATAGACAGGCGACTTTCACGTGACCTTGTTGTGGTTTCTCATTGGGAGGCGGGGCACAAACCCAGCACTAGCCCCAAGAACAACACGTCTTGGAGAAATAGGACCCCCAAGAACAAGACTGGTAAACGTTTTGCTAATGCTCATCCTTTAATGTACATCAATTTCCCACATCTAAGTTTCTCATTTTTCCTCTACTTGTGTCGCTCCTGTAGAAGGTTCGGAGTCTGATGGGAGTTTAACGTTGAATGAACGTTTCACGAAGCTGCAGAGTCCCAGCAGCTCTTCACAGGAGAAGAAAGACAGAAGGTAAAAACGGTTTTGTAAAGTGATTTGTAAAGTTTACAATCTTTTGGATTTGTCAAGTTTCTCTGGCATTTTTGCTGAGTGTATGTTTTTTTTGTAGACCTTCTGGGAGTCCAGAGAAATCTTTGAGGAAACCTGCTCCTTTTCAGGTAAAATATTTTGCCTTGTGTTTTGTTTTATTGTTATGATGATTTGTAGTAAAACGTCTGTATTTTTGTTTCATAGAGGCCAAATTTCCGCCCAGTTGTTGGATTGAAGAGGGGACTAGGCCCTGATGGAATTATTAGGAGACCTTTGATGGTAAGGGATGTTTTCTGAAATTATTTATTTTAAGGGGGAAACATTGTTGTTTGTATAACATTTTATGAAATGCTGTATAGTATTCTTATGAAAAGCATTCACTTTGCATTTACATTTATGCATTTGGCAGATGCTTTTATCCAAAGTGACTTACAGTACATACAATTTATACATTTTTATTAGTATATTAGCAAATTTGCCAAATAACATCACTTCCACAATAGGCCTTAGTGTTCCTGAGTAGAGAGTATTATAACCTTATAATTAAAATCATTAGAATGGCTGCTGCTTCAAATTAAGAAACTACAAATATTACATTTTTATATATACTCAGTACAGTTGTTCTCTGTACAAGCTGCATTTGTGACTCTTTCAGTATTCAGATAAATGCTAAATGTTCCCTCACTGTATTTTCAGGGCACTATAATTCCAAGACCACCCTTTAATCAGAAGCCTGTGTTTAAAAAGAGCCAAAGTATCATGTCAAAGTACAAGAACCTGCAGACCCTGCGGCACAAAGCAACTTATCAGCGACCGGCCACTAGTTATCGCCGTTGGTAACCCATTATGGTAAGTCCCGCATCATACAAACAAATCAAACAAGAAGTCATGATGCGTTTAGAAATATTGATCCACATTTGATGTGGTCAGTAATGGAAATCCTTCAGTCGTTTATCTTCATTTTTATCCATTACAGTGGCAGGTCTGCCTGCTAATGTTTTGTACGTTTAATCTATTTTTAGATCACTTGTGGAAAGCTGTCCATCGTAGAACGTTCTTGTGGCGTTTCCCAATCCCTCACCTGTCCCTCGTCTTCTGCTGTGAAGCGATTGTGAATTACTCTGTAAAAATCCGCAAAAGTCACCAAAGTCTATTTTTTTTGCTCATTGTTTTATGGAGTTTTTTTGAAGTGACTTGCGCATCCTTAGACATAAAGATGTTTTCTGTGCACTGGTCCTTTTGGAGTTTAAATAATATGGGAAGTGTTAGATTTTTGTAATGAACCCACATGTACAGAACTTTCTGTCTTTACCAGACTTTTGTGAAAGTTTGAATTTTAGCTTTGTTTAAAATTTTCACGCATCGGCCATTTTTATGTTCATACATTTAGCGTCTGTTTATTGGCTTTTCAGCAGTGACTGTTAAGACTCATTAAATGCATGTAGATTGCCTTGTATGGTGCATTAGATTTTCAGTTGGTTTCTCCAAATGACTGAGTGTTTTGATTTGCTGAGCTCCATGTGAATAAATGACTTCATGAAATGTTTTGTTTGTGCATCTACTAAAACACAATGTACAGTCTTTGTAGTCAGACTCTTTGAATAAAACTAGAACAGTCACAAAACTTGTGTGAAATGTGATTTCTGAAGGTTTATTTAAATGTTTTGATGCGTACATGTTTGACTGTGTACTTTTGTTTCTGCTACTGAAAAAAATGGTTTAAGGAAATCTTTGTTAACCTTTCAAACACATTAAACATTTCACAAGTTTAAGAGCCCATTTTACTTGATCTATTGCAAATGACTGGGATAAAAGGATTGGCCGTGTTAACCGGTTAAGGCTTACTAGATAATTATCTGTAGCAGTCTAGCCACCAAAGTAAGCTTAGAAAATAATTTCGCTGAACACAAGTTTGGAGTTACAGTTACAATGTAAGATAGCAGTTTTATGACCTTCAACTAACCTAAATCAATGACTTTAATGTACCCCTGTTGTGTAAGACACGCTTACTGGAGGTTCATAAGAAAATTCTTTGTTTATTCAGAACATGTATTGTGAAGAATGCTATACAAATTTATTTGAAAACAGCTTTATTATGTATTTGCAAATAAGAGACATTAAACAACTTGCGGCCCAACTGACCACAAAAAAAACAACAAAGATCTAAATCAAGAAGAATCTAGATTACTGAAACAGGTGGTGGTAGTTTCTCTAATGATCACAACAGACAGGATTTTAAGATGATTCCATTATTTGTAGAGATTTCTGATTCTAGGGCATTCAGTGAGGGTGACTGAAACAATTGCTTTTCCTGCTCCTCCGATCTCAAATCCAAGCATTCAATTACGCCTCGGCCTCTTGTAGGATGTTCTCTTTCTGCTGGAAATAGTCTCGGAACCAGGCGATATGTTCCTGCTTCTGTTTCACTGTGAGGTGGTGATTCTTTGAAAGGCCTGTAATGACAAGTTCCATGAAGTGGCGGACCGGGCCCTGCCTGGGAAAGAATTCAAGGTACTTCTCCAGGAACACGTGCTCATGAAAGGGCACGTGTGCTTCCTCTTCCAGACCTGAGGGAGAGTGAAGAGCAGAATTCGTGAACGTGAAATGGAGAAATAAGGCAAACAGGATTTGTGAAAGTTCTGAAATCTGGTTGGTACAGTTAACGGGGCTTAAAGTGAGTTATAATTATAGTTATAATTATAGTAATAATTCACCTTAAAATGAAGTTCTTCCATAAACCCCATGTCAACCTAAACCTATATGATTTTGTTTTATTCTGAAGGAACACACAAATATTTTGAAGTATGCTGGTAACCGTACAAGTGTGGCACCCACAGACTTGCAATGTATTCTTGTGCTGAAACTCACCAGCCTCGTTGTTGATTGGATATTGCCAAAGCTTGCCCTCCCTGGTCCATTTTATCATCTCCTCAAAACCATTGCGGGGTAGTTGATTTACAGACTGGGCAATCTGATTGGCTAGCTCGATATCCCAAAGGGTGGGGCCTAAAGTACACAGTAAACAGGGCACAATAATATTATTATGGTTGTAAAATTGTTCTATTACTCAAACGTCGGTTTAAAAGCTTTAGTGTCACTAAAACAAAATCTCTCCTTACCCACATCTAGCACTGAATCCTGCTCCACAGCGGCCGTAAAAATGTTCAGCCTCTTACTACTGAAAGGACTTTTCCTTCAAAGCAAACAGTGTTTAGAATCAAGTTAAATGTATTTGATTTATACAGTGAATCAATTATAAACCACATCTGCCATTTACCGTCTACGGATGCCATCGAGTTCACTAGTGATGCTTCTGTCATGAATATAACCCTGCCCATCATCATCAAAACGAATCTGACTGGATGGTCTGCTGCTTGTTCTGGCGCTTTGCCTTTTTCCTACTTTCATATCAGCTATTATGTCTCTGAAAGAGAAACAGGAACAGTCTTTGAACCATTTCATCATTCTTGATTTCCCTTGACAAATAATTCACTGATATTATGTTTATATAGACGTTCACACAATGACGTATGAAGCGAGTCGTACCCGATGTTCTGGCCCTCTGGTCTCCTCTGGGCGTTGGGTCCAGACTCGTGTTTTCTCAGCTGTTTCAGGAGCTCAGACTCGGCCTGATGGCTGTTGGGCAGCGTGGCTGCGGCTGCTGTCGCTGCGGCAACCAGTTCTGGATTCAGGGTCTCACTGAAATGCATTCAAAGCCACACAGCTGTGATTAAATGGAAAGCTGAACTGAGAAAACATCTCGTATATTAATCATATTGAAGCAGTTTATTGGTTTTGAGCCACTGCTACTTGCATAACTGTAGCTAAAAGTATTATACTTCTTTGCAAGTCTTAAAATTGGGGCAAAATGGATCATTTTTAAGCTGCAACATGCACAACTTCAGTTCAAATGAACAATAGCTCAATGATTTACTGATTAACTTATAATGATTCATTATTTGATCTTTAGACCCTGATTTTGCAGGAAATGTCCGTCTAGAAAATAAATGCAACTATTCTGCAATGTTATGTGTTAAGAGTTGCAGCTTAAACTCAGTGTGTCAAACCCACCGCTGCGGTTCAGCCTCAGCCGCCGCGTGCTGAAACATGCTGTGTGCGCTTTCCATCGCCTTCACCTCGGGCCTCTCGTGGGCTTTCGGGATTTTTGGGGGTCTTACTTTACGTTTGGTCGTGACCTCCACCTTCATGGCCCCCAGCAGCTCCAAAAGACCCTCTTTCCCGGATTTTGTCTTCTGAAAATCTTTACTGTCTTTGGGTTTAGCCACGTCTCCCGTCTCAGCCTTTAGCATCAACTCATCCTTTGACATTTCAGTGACTTCATTATTTTCTGCGTTTCTCTGCTCATTATTATTATTAATCTGTGCATTTCCTTCTTTCGACTCTGTTTCTTCTGATAGAGATGTGGTGCTGTCTTTATTTTCAGCAGAAGTGATGCTACTGGTTCGCAAAAGCCTCTGGTTTGCTTTACCTGTGGACCTGAAATAAGGAAATATGGATATGAAATATGAATATTTTGTTGAGCAATACATCAGACCATGCAAATGTTATACTCTACATATCCTAAAATCTAAGCTGTCAGCTGGATCTACCTAATATAACAACACAAGCATGTGATTATTGCAGGTTTGCATCATTTTGCATGTTAGTCCAACACCAGTTTCTACAGACACACGTCAGTAAACCTGTCATTTGTCATAATGTTTAAATCTGTCACCTACCAGGAAGACACGCTCAAAACTTCACATTTTTTATATGGTGGTAATCGTGGGTTTTGCCTACGAATGAACCCATTTCGGACGTGATAAATATTTATTAATAATCTTCTGTACATTATTGCTCTTCTCAGAAACCCTCAATGTCGTCCATGCGCGTTTCCCTGTGCAGCACAATAAACCGTCCGCCGGCTGCGGGGCGTCCAAAGGTTCCGGTTCCGCCTCACATTTTTTGACGCGCATCCATCGCTGCTTCACCGATTTCCCCTAAAAAATTAAACATGCATTAAACATTAATGTGTTTGGATCTGTTTGCATGACACACATCGAGACAGGAAACGCAAACCGGACTGCGACAGGAAAGGGCCCGAGACCCCGGTGGTCCCGGAGGGGGGCTGCTGCCGTCAGCCTCCGTTCATCTCCGTTCATCTCCACACACGGACCGCTTTCCTAAACGCAAACGTGCCCGTTTATCCTCTCCAGGTGAGAATAGTTTTACATTATAAACACGCTTTAAACGCGTTTTATCCACGTGGACCTTTTCACAGTTTCCCTACATTCGCTTTCAAATCCAGGTGATGCGATCGTGGGAAGAGTTTCTGTTGTTTTCCCTTCGGTTTTCTGACGAGCTTGAATGTTTTTGTGTTTTTCAAAGCAACAAGCCTCGTGACTTTCGCCATTGACCGCTGGGAACTTACTGCATAAAACCTGATGCAACTGCAGTCGTGTGGATGCATTAAACTTCCTTGCATATGCATCGCCTGTAGTTCCCTGTAGTTCAATATACTGTATATAGGTGCTTATATAATGTGTATCACAGTATATAGTTTGGGATTATATGGGATTTATGTACAATTACACTTATGTATTTGGCAGGCTTTCATTTAAAGTATATAGGCACTGTATATAGGCACTGTATATAGGTGCTGTATATAGGCACTTATGTAAGGTTTCACACAGTATATATTTTGAGATTATATGGGATTTCTGTACAATTACACTTATGTATTTGGCAGGCGTTCACTTAAAGTATATATGCACTGTATATGGATACTGTATATAGGCATTTATATAATGTTTCTTACAGTATATAGTTTGAGATTATATGGGATTCACAAACAATTACACTTATGTATTTGGCAGGCTTTCATTTTTATTTAAAGTAACTTCTAGCCATACATTTTATCACTGTGTGTGTTTTTGTAACTCAAACCCGTGATCTTTGTGCTGCTAGCGCAATGCTCTACCAATTAAGCTACAGGAGTACAAGTTGTGTTTTTCAGCTGTGCGTAACTGCTCCTTTTTTCTTTATTGCAGGATTTGTGTCTGAATCAAGTCAAGATTTTTGAATCGGGATTTTTGGTTGTTTCGTTTGGCTTGCTTCAGTTCACGATGGCACCACATCCAGTGGTTCAGGCAGCAATAGATCTCTCGGCCGGAGCTATAGGTGAGTTTCCCTTACATTAGAGCAGTCAACGAAAGGGAGGGGAGGACGTAGCCCTGACACGCAGAGCCTGACAAGCGTGTCTTTATACTGCAGTGTTTGTGGTAGTTAGTGCCCCACCTTGATCATTTTGCACAGGGCCTGTAAGTGTTGCTCTTTTCTTACATCAGGCCTGATGTTTACTTAAACTTATCAGTTCGACCTTTTAAATTCTGTTAGATAAGTTACTTGGTAAAAATAACCACAAAATGTTTTATAGTGTTTTGGTCTGAATGTTAAAACGTTTTAAATTCAGGTAACTGTCTCGTGTGCTTTTATATTGTTAATGGCATGTTAACACAGCTGAGGGTGGGATGCGTTTTAATTCATTTGCAAAAACTTTTCCTTTGTCAGTCCTTATCTGACCTTTGAGCTGTGCTTTTGCTTACGTCTGTGGTTTCACAGGCTAGTCTCATTGTCTGTAGCGTCCCGGCACTGATAATTAATTCATTATTTAGGGGATAATGAGTAACAAGGTTTTGCTTTAGTAGCATCAGATTCAGATAAAGATTGTAACAACAAGTGATAGAATTTCTGCAGTGCATTATGTATGTTTTATAAACAAACCACAACAGGACCAAAATAACTCTGTAACTCTGTACTGTCTCTTTAGGGGGAGCAGCTTGTGTGTTCAGTGGACAACCTCTGGATACGGCTAAAGTGAAAATGCAGACGTTCCCTACTTTGTACCGGGGGTTTGTGCACTGCTTTGTGTCCACATACAAGCAGGTGGGACTTCGTGGGCTGTATCAAGGTACCACGCCGGCTCTCGTGGCTAACATTGCGGAGAACTCTGTGCTCTTCATGTGCTACGGTTTTTGCCAGGAAGTGGTACGTTTAGTCTCCGGTCAAGAGAAAGGGGCCGTTCTCAGGTGATTGAGTAATTTTTTGTAGGTTGTGTTGTAGCTCAACCGGTTGAGCATTGTGCTTGCAACACCTAGGACATGGGTTCAATCCCAAGGAATGTGTGTGCTGATAAAAGTGTCAGTTTGGTGTTAAACGTGAGGCATTTCTTCATGTATGACGTGATGTTTTACTGTTGCACAGTGACATGCAGAAAGCGTGCGCAGGTTCTGTAGCCTCCGTGTTCTCCTCGTTGGTTCTGTGTCCCACTGAACTGGTGAAGTGCCGACTGCAGGCTATGCATGAGATGACCACCTCCGGCAAGATCGTCACCAGTCAAAAGTAAGAAATCTGTTTATTTTCACTAATATGGCTCTTACTAATACAGCACTGACTGGAGGACACTTTAAATTTAACCTGTGACAATGACAGTAAGGAACTATTCTATTGTATTATGTACAGGCTGCCTGTTTAGTGAGGTCAGGAGATAAATTATTATAATGTAGCCATTATAAAGAAAATGCATTATGTTAGAACAACAATCAATATCTTGATATATAATAATGTTAGTATCTTTTTATATTTAAAATAACACTTTAAAATAACAGGTTTAAAATAACAGGTTTAAAATAACGCTTTTGTTATAGCGATCAGTTGTTTGATATCGATTATGTGTTATTTATAATTCATTACGTGTCTCTGTCTGTATTGTCAGCACGGTTTGGTCGGTTATGAAGTCCATTATGCACAATGACGGTCCTGCTGGATTCTTCCAGGGTTTAACCACCACAATCGCCCGTGAGGTTCCGGGATATTTCTGTTTCTTCGGCGCGTACGAACTCTGTCGTTCTCTGTTTGCAGAGTACCTGCGCTGCGGCAAGGATGATATAGGTATACTAACACTGTCCTGCTACACTGAGTCAGTTTTATCTCTTAATGTCCTTATTTATAAAGCGTTACGCACACGGTGACTTGATATTGATAAGTCTGGTATTTCTCTGTGTAGTTAAGGAGTAGGCTGCCCCACTTAATGAGTCAGTTAACAGGTCATGGTCAAACATTACATGCCTGAAAAATCAGTCAGCGTGTTAAACAATAAGGCTTTTTGTTTAAGGTGGATACAGTCCGGTTTCCTTAATCAAAAACACAGGAGAGAAACATATTTCTGCCTTGTATTTACCCCAGCAGATGAACATTACCTCACAGACTAACAGCTAACAAGAAACATTCACTAATCGTGCTCTCAATATCATTAAAAACGTTCTTTCAGTAACATTAGAAGAATGTTTTTCTGACATTACATCGTATCATGTTTTTCCTAAGTAGGTAGTGGAACATTTTAAAAATGTTACAGAATTAAAAGATACTATCTTGTTTCCAAACAATAATGTTAATACAACGTCTAAAAACTAGTAAAGAGGCAGTGTTGTGCGTGTGTGTGTGTGTTGCAGGTGTAGCTCCTATAGTGTTCAGTGGAGGTTTTGGTGGAGCTTGTCTCTGGTTGGTGGTTTATCCGATGGACTGTGTGAAATCCAGGATCCAGGTGATGTCAATGACCGGCAGACAGGCTGGATTCTTCAAGACCTTCATGCATATCTTCAGAACAGAAGGTCAAACATCTGCCCTGATATTAACATGTTCTGTAGAGCTTTTCGCTGTTTTTAATGGACATTTCTCTGCTTGTTTTTCAGGCGTAAGAGCTTTATATTCCGGCTTGACTCCCACAATGATCCGTACGTTCCCTGCTAACGGGGCTCTGTTTTTAGGTTATGAAGCCAGTCGTAAATTCATGATGGGACAGTTTGACAGCTGACCTCACTGATTCGTCACGGCCAGCGCTCTCTCACTGCAGTAAACACGCCATACGCACAACCCCACGTTCAGCTTTTATTACGATGCTTTATTTATTTTTGCTTTATTACAGCATTTTAATGTCATGCAGTAGTTCTTGATGGTTTGGTGGTTTATAGTATTGTAGTTTTTTTTAAGTATTAACAGTATTTTTGGGGTCACATGATCTGATTTTCATGATTTTTGTTTTATCACTCCTTCATTTGTAGCTTTTTATATCATAAACAGTGTCATACTCCACATACCCAGCTAACATCTTTAAGTTGTAAGAACGTTTCTGTAATGTTTCTGTTTGTAACAAAAATGTTAAAAGTGTTGTTTTAAAAGTTTTAGGAACAATGAAAAATCTAGTTTTTTATTTTTAACATTGTAATGCTTTAAAGACATTCCACTAACTTTGAAAAAATAACGTTTTTATTATATGATATAACGTTAAAGTTCTACTGAAGATGCTTTTATTGAGAACTTTGAGAGAACTTTTATAGACCGTTAGCCAACAGTCTTGGCGTTCCCTGTTCCCATGCTGTATTCATCCTGTCATTACCTCTGTGTGTTTGCTAGTCTTCCAAACTCGTAAATTCTGCTGAATAAACTACAGCTATGCAAGTCTAAACACTAACAGAGCTAAAATATCTAAACACAAGTGCCTGATCTGGAATCACAATTTTTAAATACTCTTTTTTTTCCCTGTTGTGTTATTAACATACCAACATGACCTGTGTTAGTGTGTGTGTGTGTGTTGTATTTGTTGCAGTGTAAGAAAAAATTGAGAATTACTTTATTCATGCCAAGTATTTGACCATCAAGTATTTCAGTGTGTGAACGTTCATGTGCGTTTTTACAGTCCATCACATGCCAAGAAATTTGTAAAAGCAGGATTTTATTGTACATGTGTGCATATTAAACTGAATCAACATGAAACGGCATTATATCATTTGTGTAAATGCTAATTAAAGTCTGACAAAAATAAATAAATCCATAATGTGTAACAGTGTTATTTTATTTGTAAGCTCTGTATCTGAAGCTTTATTTCTGAGATGTTTCACATAAAAATAGAAAGCAAGCGCCACATTTTAACAAAATTTAGTCTGTGAATCATAATACATGAAAAAACAATATTGTGGCAAAACATTAGCAATAACAATCAAAGGTGACAGTGCGACTAAGCGCAACTAAACGGAGTAACGCACAAATAAGCTTGTATGAAAGAGTGAACGTATATATATTTATATCCACAAAAGGCGCAGTGTAGCTGATTATTGAGGCAGGGTGGTGGATATTAATGGCATAATCTTCTGCACCTGGATTGGTGAAGGTTTACAATGGCTGAAAACAAAACGTAAGTGTTAGAAAACAACACGTCTAATTGCTTCAGTTGTTACATCGTGTCTGAAAGCACAGCTCTTACATTGTATTAGATGTTTAGAGCTACAGTTATGTGAAACGGTGGTTTAATTTGTTATTATGGTGATTTGTTGTTCTTATTTTAGATCCTTTATACTTGATCAAAGTTTACTAATAAAGATTTATTGCCTAAAATATTACTAAGTAGTGCATTATCAATATTTAGAATAGTTGTGTGCATGCATGTGTGTGTGTGTGTGTGTTTGTGAGCATACGTGTGTGTGTGTGTGTGTTCTCACATCTTTCTCATTGCAGGTTCCACAGAGGCATCCGAACAGGCCGTTGATCATCTGTATAGCACACAGGACGAGCTGCAGGCCGCTGGCCACCAACAGTGTTGAGAACAGACCCACATTAAACTCCACCACGTTTTTAGGCTCGACGCATAAACCCCATGTGTCACGATGCTTCAGGTAACTGTCATCAGAATTCCTAAGAGATATGGAGAGAGTCATCCACCGAGAAGCAGAGGGAGAGCAGATTTTTAACAGCAAACGTGTCGTTCAGAGTTTTGTCTCTCACTGGTCTTTGAAGGGAGTTGTCCAGGTCAAACCTACTCTACAGTACGGCCCGTTTACTAGACCCAGAATTGCCACAATGAAACTGTAAAGGGCACCTGCAACACCCACTGCTGCGAATAAAATGGACAGAAACATCTAAAACAGAAAATGTTTCGGATTAAATGCAACTCAAACACATTCATATCAAATTGATACACAAACTTTATCATTCCAGTTATAGAATCAAGTATATTAAGGTAAATTGTATAATATTTATGTATCTGTTTATAAATATAATCTTTTATTTTTAAGGGCTTGTTCATTCCCAATAAATCATAATTCAATTTGCACATTAATATAGTATTAATCACACATTCATGTAGTATAATATAATAATATAATTAATTAAAATAAAATCATTTTGTGTAGTTAAATGAAGATGAATGAAAATGCTCAAGTTCTGTTCTGTTGAACAAAAGTTCTGTTGAGGTTGTTACAATCTGTAAATATTTCTCATAGATAAAGCTATTTTAAAAACCATGTCATACTCATGACTCAACATTTACTAGCATTAAACATTTACAGGAGTGTCTGTGTATTTTCAAGCTAATCTGTTTTATTCAGCCTGTCCAGCGCATGACAAATGTTTTTCTTATCACATGTAAACAGGAACATTTTAAACATGCGCATGTTGTCCTACGTAACTTAACCTCCTAAGTTACTTTACCTTCTTTATAGTAGGTATTGTAGGTTCTTAGTTAAATGAAAACGTTCTCTGAACTTTCAAAGTTGTCAAAAAAGGTTTTTGTAAAACTAACTGTTTTACATGTTACTTTAATTTTGACTTGTTTGCTTCAATGTCTTAACATCTCAGTCAGTCTATTGTGTCTTAAATGTCTGTTTCTCTTCATAGATTGTGTGAATGTTTGTGGTCCTTTGTGTTTTCAGTTCATTTCTTTCATGACCCTTATTAACTTCTCCAAGGTTTATCAAAATAAAGATTTGCACTTGGGTTTAAGTCAAACTTATAGCATCATTCATTATAAAGGCCTTTATTTTTATCCGTAAACAGATTTCCTGTACATTTACTGCTATTTAAAATGCTCTGAGAGGTCTGGCCCACAAAGAACTAAGTTTCTAAAGGATTGCAGATATTTATAAACTGGGTGTTTCTCACCCCACAGCGGTTCCCGCAGCAGCCCTGCTGTCCAGTCAAGTGAATGTAAAACGCAGGAATCAACACCTGCGGGCATATCAATATTTCATATTTCACATATTATTACACCAGACCTATTATATATCCCATTTAACATATATGTTTAATGTCACCCTATGTACATAAGCGACAGTTATTGGTGTGACGCCTATAGATTCTTCTATAGGCGCTGCATTACCATTAATGTATCTCACGGGTTTCTTATACAATGAGCTTTTTTTTGTATTTTTCCACAAAGTCAAAGTGATTAAATCAAGTAGATTTATACGCAGTAAACAGACACAAAACAAGAATCAAACTTAGTATAGAATCTACATTATACTATATATATATATATGCTTTATATATGAACGTTCAGATAATATATTATATTATATATGCATTATAAATGCAATATAATATATGCTCTTAAATGCAGTGAATGCTCTCATGCATTGAAATGTTTACTAGATCTTTACAGCTTTATTAGATACTAACTCACCAGTACTCCTCCTCCGACCAGTCCGCCCATATACTTCACCTCCTCCGTAAGTTGCCCGTTCTGCGCGTATTTAACATCCCAGCCGGGGAAAAACAGTATAATATTACAGATGATGGAGACCAGCGCCAGTGGGTACAGGGTCCCCCCGACACACAGCGCACATTTCCCGGTACACATGCTGCGTGTTACGCCCTATAATAACTGTAATAATAATAGTAACTTTTTTTTCAGTTGCGGAAAAAACTTTGTCCCAAGTTGATAGGAAGTTTCAGTCTGACAGACCCTTTGAATAGAGGTCTTTATAAACACTGGCTGGACGTGTTATTGGGTTAAGATAAGTCCAGCCAATGAAATTCTTCAGCCACACCCAGTGAGAACTTATACCTACCATTTTAATAAAATATTGGTGTTCCTTAATATTTAATGGTTTTTGTTATTATTTCACATAAACATAATCAAATCCTTGTTATTCACATAAACAAGGTGGGTTTTCTGCTCTGACAAACCTGTATTACATAAACGCCGCAGCATTAAATCAATAAACCCTTTACAAAAATGAACCTGAACCTTGGTTACTAGCCTTGGTTAGTAACCAAGTTTTTCTCATACTGATTATTATTTGTATCCCCACTGTTTTACTACAAATACTGTACTGTGTTAGCAGGCAAAGGTTGTGGGTTCGATCCCAGGGAAGTACTGATAAAAACATATACCTTGAATTCACTGTAAGTCGTATTGGATAAAGCATCTTCACATGAATAGATGTTAATGTACTACGGTTAGGGTAGCTGTAGCAAAGCCAAGGTTAATTTGTGGCTAGCATTTGTTTTCACTTGTATTAAAAGCTTGGTTACCTATTTATAGTAAGGGACAAGTTTACATATTTGTGTTATTAGGTTGTTTGGAGAAATTAAACCTGGTTCTTGTTGTCACAACAAATAGAAACATTATATCTTTAATGGTACAGTTGCAGTGTGAGTCAGAACTAACATGAACGTTGAGGTGTATTCAAACAGTGGGTGACAGGCACAACTGCACACAATGCCATGTTCATCTGTAGGGGAAGTGTGATGTTTGCACATGGCTACTCTTAAAAACGGCATCAATGGACTTTGGACCGTTTCTGTAGTGACAGAGCAACAATGTTAAACAAACAACATTATAGCAGATACAGATCTATCAACACACTGAAGTATTGAAATGGTAAAGGAAAAACGGTTCTGTTTTCTGTGGAAAAACGGTTCTGTTTTATGATGAATGAGGCAAATACACAGGATGTCATAGTTTTGAACATTTTCTATCAGCTTCCTCATCTTGTGTGTTTCACTGAACACAATCTCAGACTGCAGAGGCGAAGAACAGAACTGATGCTGCAAATAATGCAACACAACTCAGCTGGTCATTTACAAACACGATTGTGAGTCAATTTTCTCGACACTTAAACTCACATTAGATGGAGGGATAAAACTCTGCTGTTCCTCTAAATCAGAAAATCATTTTTTGTGTTAAAACAGCCAGATAGCAAAATGTGACATTCTGTATTTTTGCCTCATGTTAATGTTTTAATGATAAAAGATTGTTGACCCCACAGTAAACGTCACTTCTTCTTTACTGTATGAATGTGAGATGAATCGTTTTTAAGGAGGTTCAGTCATGGCTTGTAAAGAAGTACAAGAACACATCCCTCCTTTTATTCTGTTTGTCTAACCCTGAACTACAACATTCTGAAACACACTGACACACCTTCGCAGTCAAAGCTCAGACAAAAGACCGTTTTCATGACCTATCAACTATAAAACCATATCAGTATGTTCAGTGTCAATGTTATTTTAAGTGTTTGTTTGAGAACCATTTTAACTGTAACTTTAACTCTACATGCAGTGTCAGAGCAAACGGCAAACACACCTTTTCCTGTTAAAAAAATAAGATCAATGTGAGTTTGGAAAGCCTTGCTATCTGGGTTTGTAGTAGCTGTATGTTGTGATGGCCTTTTAAGTGACATGTTTAGTAAATGTAATACTTTAAATGGTTTCAGTAAACACAGCATTATGTAAAAATGTTAGGACACTCAAAATGCATTGCAAAGTTTTTTAATATATGTTTTTGTCACATCCTGTTTTCCTGCCACTTAAATATAATGTATATACTGATCAGACATTGTTTATTGATAGAGATCTTCACTCATTTCAATAACCATCCACAAGATGGCACTTGTTAACTGAATAGTGGGGCAGGAGGGCAGTTACTGGCCAATCTTTAAAACTGGTAAGACACATGTAAAGAAGTATGTAACATTTATTACAGTTCATGTATCTGCAATATTGTTTCTGTCATCATTTTAAATACTACTTTTGACATTTGGGGTGGACCATTAATGCAAACCAAATTGTTTATAGTTTTTGCTCCATTTTTTAAAAGAAAAATATTGTTTATTTTATACCATAAGCTGTTGTTTGTATGTTATTATCACTCAACATTTGCTAGATTTTGTAAACAGGAAAAGTCGCTTAGCGCCCCCTGTGGGAAAACCACGTTTACAGCCGTGCAGTTTATTCTCCAACCATTAGTGCTTATAGAGAAACACACCAGTGACCTAAAACTCAGTTTTGGTTTCAGTTGTGACCCCTTAAAAAACTAAAACATGAACCGATCTCGCTGTTTTTAAGTAAAATATTTGGCCTCCGTGAAACGCGCAGCGGGCAGATGGGGAACAGCTGTGAGATCGTTCACGCCCCTCTGAACGTTCAACTCTATTGGCTTAAAAAGTTGACAGTCAAACTAAAGAAGTTAGAAATTTAACAAACTTTTAGGATATTTGGTCGATACGTTCATGCAGGTTTAGGCCTGAACTTTACGCTTTATTTGGGAAGGCAGGACGTGAACTATGGACGCGCATGACGAAGAGACGATGCCTCCGTTTAAAGAATTTGTACTAACTTTCATGCCAGAAAAATGTTATGACCGGTTTGTCCTTCATTTCAACCTCATGCACGGTGAGGCCACTTTTATCTCCATAAACATGTTTACAAAATAACGTTAAAGCTTTAACCACACAGGTGACACCCCAGCTAACCCATTATTTGGTTGTAAGAACGTTTCTCTAACGTTTGCATTAGGGAACCAATAAGTTAATGTTATTTTAAATGTTATAGGAAGGTTTAGGTTCAAACCTTCAGTTTTTTAGATGTTGTATTAACGTGAAGACTTGTTCAGTAACGTTTATAAAACGTTCCATGAACAACTTTATAAAAACCTTCTGATAATGTTTCCTGTTAGTTGCGATTAGTGACTTTCTGCTAACATAGATATTCAGTCCATAATGTACAAAATGTTTAGCATGGACCTCACAGGGATTTCGGGAACTTACATTATTTATTTGTATAACAGGTTATACATTTATTTACTGTTATAATCTGTCTTGTCTTACAGTACCATGTCTGAAGATTGTCATGAGTAAGACTATGGGAATATTGATTTTGATGGGAACTGTTTTTGGTGAGTTGACCCCCATCTGTTTTATTCATTTTGTCTTCCATCATCATACGCAAACATAAGCTGTAATCTTTTCTAACTGTATATTTGCTCATAATAGTTTGTATTTTTTCCCTTGCAGCCCCTATGGCCCAAATCTGGAAAGTTGTTTGGTCTGGAGGTTCTGAAGGACTGTGTGTGGGTTCTGTTTTTCTGGACCTGCTGGGGGTCTCCGCTCACACAGTTTTTTGCTACACCCAGAACTTTCCTGTTGGGTAAAACAGCATTTTATGCTAAAAGCATAAAAAAAGCTTTCAGGGTATAGAAATATGTGCTAAGTGGGCATGCTAAGACATGAAAGTGTGTGTGTGTGTGTGTGTGTGTGTGTGTACAGAGCCTGGGGAGAAAGTTTGTTCACATGCATACAGATTGCTTTCCTGACTTTTCTCATCCAGCGCTACAGAGGAAAAACTATGAAAGGTCAGAAAAAGAATCAGAGAGAAAATGATCTACATGATGTATTACTTATTTACATCTCTCTGTGTGTGTGTGTTTGTGTGTGGTTCTGGTATTCACTGATGTCCAAATGTTCCCCAAAAGTTTGATATTTTTGACCTTGTGGGCTCATGCCAATAAGTTCAATAATTATAGTTCAATAATTATAAATTAGTAGAATTTTTTTGTGTGAGGATAGGATTTAGTGTATAGAATATGCAATTTGTACAGTATAAAATGTAATGTTCCCATTAAATATGAAAATGTGTGTGTGTGTGTTTATCCAGGTATATGTTTCCTTGCTTTATACTGTGTCTTCATGTTCCTCCTGGCTTCACCTTTGACCCCCGTGTCGGTGGTTTGGACTCTGCATGAATGGAATGTGATGTTTGTTATTGCTGGCAGGGTGAGACATGACTCAAGTCCATAAGAAAGTGCATGTGTACATTGTCTTTGCCGCAAGCAATCCTTTATTTGTGTGTGTGTGTGTGTACATGCAGTTTATCCAGGCAGGCAGCAACTACAAATACGGCCACACAGGGCAGCTGTCAGCTCTGGCTGTCTCTCTGGCTGTTCTTGGATCAGTGGGGCGTATCTTCAGTTCACTGCAGGTACACACAGAAACAAACACGCATTCAGTGGGTTAGTGGGGCACAAGTCAGTGTTGCCAGATCCCACAAGAAAAACAGGCCAGACAAACTGATGTTATAAGGAGGAGAATATCTTAGATCTGAATAATTGTAGCGTGCACATCATAGCACACAAAAACAAACACTGGTGTTGTGAGAAGTTACTTGCACAGCTTGGGAAAGAAAAAAAGCAACATATTTACGCATCATTGAGGTGAAGGAGAGGCTGAGATAGACGGAGGGAAAGGATAAACAAATAGCGTGATTAATAATGACGTAATATAGCGTGCGGTTCACACAGCAGGTGTGAAGATAACGTATCTGTTTACTATTTAGTCACACTTTATTTTGGTGGTTAAGCGCTAGTTATTGCTCTGCAAATAATCCCAAAAACCACAGTTAACAACTTCCCAGAATTATTAGCAACTTTAGGAACTGACAATTGTCTAGCTGCTTATAATAATGCCTGAAATTCTTCAATCCATGTATTAGTATGTGTGTTTTGTTTAATAATCGCTCTCTCTTCTGAGCAGGTTGGTCAATCTCTCTCAGCGCTGTTGCATGCAGCGGCCTGTTGTTGCAGTGGGGTGATCCTAACACAGATTCTGTCATGCTGGAATAAATGCAAGACAAACAGAGAGAAAGTGAAGCAGACTGGGAAAGGGAAGACTGAGTAGATGAGGTAAAATAATACCTTGTGTCTTATAAGGCACCATATAGCGTAATATGTATTAGTGCACAGAACTAGTCCTGAGATCACTGGTTAGTGCAAGAAAATATATAACAGTAGTCCTACAACTCAAACCCAGCTAGAAACTACAGAAAACGTAGTTTGAACCATTTCAGTATCAAATGCATTTTTCTATACATTGTTTTTAAATTGATGTTTGTCATTTTGAACGTTGTGCTCAAGATACATTTTGTTTTTGTGACTTTGAGAAGTAAAGCAGACAAACACCACAAGGTGGCGGGAGAGTGTTTGACTCTTAACTTCACAACACTATCTTTCTCTTCTCTGTAGTTGTTCTTTCACTTTGTTTCTATTTTAAATTCATGAATTCATCTCAGAAAGTATGTTTTCATCTCAACAGCCACAAAATGCTTGTGAATCCATTTCTTAATGAAATATATTCCTAATATGAACCATCAAGTCTTCTAATGTGATTGTAGTGCAATTTTATTTCTGATGTATAATGTTACTATAATGTTTATGTTGAACAATTTAAAGGTTTTATAGATTATGCGATACACTTTGAGTAAACTCTTTTCTGTCAGTTATTAAAGTAATAGTTGATGCATTTTTTCATAAAACAAGTTTTAACTGATGTTGGGGAAAAGTGTTTAGGGGATTAGTGAAGTCAACAAGTCTTTTAAAGAAATTGAAATGACAGACAGCATGTGTCTCATTGTTGCTTAGGAGCCGTGTTGACGATGCGGTGTGGTGTGTTTGTTGCCTTTGGTTGTGTAGTCTTGGCTGTGTCTGCTTTGTGGGAGGTCTTTTGTGGGCCGTGTGTATTTCCGGAGCAATGAAAACTCGCTGAAACAGGAGTCATAAAGCGTTTGTGTGCATGCGTGTGGTTCTCTCCTTATCTACCTGTCCGACAGATCTCAGTCTACCAGAACGATCTAATCTGCTGTCTGTGTGGAAACAACACGCCATGCGTGTGTTTGTGTGGCTTGCCCATGAGGGTCTGTGTGTGTTGCGTGTTTGTGTGTGTGTGTTTCTGCACACACTGCTTGTAGGGACTTGAAAGCGTTAGGTTCAAAATAAAGTGCTTTACTGACAGATTCCTTATTTATAACTTTCACTTGTTTTTTACATGAGATTTTGCAGTTTATAATCTCGGCACTTTGATCTGTGCTGTTGGGTGTGTTTGATAAGCAGCATTGAAGTGATTCATTCATATATCTGAAGAATGTAGTTTTGATGCGCTGTGTGTATTTCAATATGTGTGGCCCGATTCCCGATACGGATCTTTCTGAAGACTCTCATTCACAGACCTCCGGAATTCTGGCCAAACGCATACAGTTAAAATCCAAATCAGTGTTGATGAAGTGAAGCTCATTTATATTGACGTAGTGAGGAACTAATGCGGAGCAAACAGGGAATGTTCTCAGAACGTTCTGTAAAAGTTTGCTTGGTTACCAAAATGTTCTTGCAGTAACAAGTATAATTTGTTTAACTTATATTTAATATATAGTATACATAATATAGTTTAATAAATTAAGTAACATTCATCGTTCCACCAACTATATAGTTATAGAATTAAAATAAATAATAAGAAATAAAAGAAATGGTAGAATTAAAATAATATAAAGTTATAGAATTAAAATAAAAAAGGCTCATATAACCAGGCAATAATGTTAATACATTGAAGACATTGTGAAAGTTCCTAGAGTTTTCAAATGAATGTTTTTAAAGATGTGGTTACTTAAAGTTAGAGAAACGTTCTTTACGCTAACAGTGTTAGTTTGGAAGAGGCTCTTCAGAAATACAATTTAAACATTTCTGTTTGTCTTGGTCTTAAAGGAATAGTTCACAGAAAAATGAAAATTCTTGCATTATTTACTCGGCCTCATCTTTTAAAACATGTGTGACTTTATTTACTTTAAAGGAACACAAAAGAAGATATTTTGAAGTCTGCTGGTAACCAAACGACACCGGCACCCGTTAACTAACGTTGTACGGACACAAAAACACAGAGACAGTTTTCTAAATGATCTTGTTTTGTGTGACACAGAATTTTTTATTTAAAATACATGTTGAATTATGGGTGCACTGCCCTTTAAAATGACAGTAGAAACATCTGCGGTTAATCAATACTGAAATCTGTAGTAATCTCTCTGTAGTTCAGTGTGCCACGTCAAAACCAACACACTCCTTCTCCTGACGTTCTCCTGTGTGCACAAATATATTGGCAAACAATGCGAATACCCAAAATAGTAGCAGGACTGACAAATGAAATGACGTATTGTTTACATGCTTGATTGAAAGAACAAGGTGTGGAGAGAACGTCACCCTTCATGTCTGTTGTGGTTCCTGAATATTTTGGGCTTGTCTGGTCAGGATTCGTAGTAATTTAGTAATGGGTTCATAGTAATTTAAGTTAAGTAATGGGTTCATAGTAATTTAAGTTTACTGAATGTTTGGCATAATCCAACCAGCTACAGGACTAAAACGCTATTATAAAAAGTTTTCCAGTGGCTTTTATCACCAAGAAAAAGAAAATGTGTGTTTGTGTATTTCTATCATTGTTGGGACCCAAAATATACCCACAAGGGCGTTAAAATGCTTTTTTAAAAACGCAAAAAGGTTTCCTTATAGATTTAGATTCTAGAGATGGATTTAGCAAATAAATTATTTGGAATAAATGACTTGGAATAAATGATAAATCACTTATATAAGCGCTCCTGTAGCTCAACCGGTAGAGCATTCGTTAGCAGCGCAGAGGTTGTGGGTTCAATCCCAGTGAACACAAGTACTGATAAAAATATGTATACCTTGAATTCACTGTAAGTCGCTTTGGATAAAAGCGTCTGCCAAATTAATAAATGTAAATGATCTTAAACTTTTACAGAATTATATGACAATGACAAATGAGACCCTTATAGTTTTATTATATTTAACTAGTATTTAGTTATTTTTAAGATTCCACGTTGCAAATAAAACATCGTTTTATGGCAACAGTTGAGCTGATTGTAGATCGTCTCTCGTGTCCGTTGGAACGATTGAGTAATAGTTATGAAACGGTGACTCAGTAAATGGCAGGTGTTCTGTGTGACGTTGGTTAAGAAGTTTGTGATGTTACTGTGACGCAAGTGGATTTCTGTCGTCGGTTTCTATGTCTTGCACAATTCCTCGGTAGCAGATAGTTGTATAACTCTCCCACGAACGGACACCACACCTACAATCTGACACACACACACACACAGACAAAGCCTGCAGTACTTCACTCTCCACAGTATTTGTGTTGAAGATGGCATCCAGACAGACCGCAGTGCAGAAATATGTCGCTGATCCTGCTTTAAACTGAACCATAGCAACTGTTCTGCCCAGCCACAAACACACCAGTCAAACTTAAACCCTGACTGGTAAACTGCATTCACACACATGGTCTTATAGTAGATGGTGTAACTATCACTTAAACGATTCATTCAACTCAATTATTCATCGAACACAATCTGAATAAATCTTAAAGTTTGTCCTAAACACACTTACTGAAAAGTGAATGGAAAATATATCTGTAGGTCATCGGGCACAAACGTGACTTAAAATGATATATGAAGATATAATTATGGCATCAAGCCTTCCAGTGAACTTTATAAAGAGAATTAGTCATTTAAATTTGGTCTTAACACTTCCTTTGGTCCAAAAATGTTTTGTGGCAGTTTTTGTGTGTTTTTTATAAATTCTCCTGTAACATTTAAATGTTTTTCAGCTGAAATTGTAAAGTCTCTTGTTCTCTCTCTCTGGTGGGTTTGGGTTAGTTTAGGGGGTTGCTGTTGCTTTGGGAACAACCTGTGGAGGCCTCTGTTTGTTGCTAGGAGATTTGATGCTTTCAGCAAGAAAATTTGGCTCCCCCTTCAAATGAACCCCCACACATGCACACCAACACTTAGACACACACACACATACAGTCACTTCATTTTGTAGTTTGCCAACTAATTAATTCACAAAATAAGATGTTAATATCAAACAAATGTAAAGGTTTTGTGAAACGTTTCCTTAGGCATCTTCCACTTTTCCCTCCTGCCCGTTTGTTGATGTTTTTATCACATAACACCCAATACATTAAACCACGTCTTAATTTCATCTGGGCTTTGCGTTCGTTTATGCAACTTTTATTGTTTTCATCAGTTTCAAACTATATATAAAGTTATAATGTAAAGATTGCTTTGGAGACTCGTGTTAAACACGTTGCCCGTATACGTGGCCCTTTGGAAAAAAGTGCTGTACTGACATTATGGACTTTTATCTCTCCGTGCAACTTCCTGCAATAGAGTTTATGGGTCCACCGGACTATATCTGTGGTCGTATGCGCGAGTGTTTACAACTCCCATCCCCCTTTCCAAACTCTTCCTCCCGTCTCCCCCATCGCTCCCCTCCCCTCCATCCCCGATTAGCCGGTCCTGACTGCACCATTACCATGAGAATAGCGGGGAGCAGCGAGCGGGTTAAGCCCGGGACTGCTGAGAGAGGGGAGACGAGGCCCTCAATGCAACGCTAATTTTCTGCCCGGTGGGAGAGCGAGAGAAAGGAGAACAAAAGCGAGCATAAGAGGCGCTGAGAACTGCGGGCTTTTACTGCGCGCACCTGCGTGCTCAAAAGCGCAGGACAATGAGTCTCCGAAACGGCCAATTACGGCTCGGACAGCCACTCGCTTTCTCCCCTGGAAAAAAAGCGGGCAAAGTATAAAAAAGGAGAGAGAAAAGGGAGGGATATTCTTCCGACCTCCGTGTGTTTTGATCCTCCTAACTTTTATCAGTTTTAATCGATGTCCACTTTCTCCTAGAAGTTAGGTGACGGGGGTCATGTGTCCAATCGGCACCCCGTCCTTCCCAAGTCGGCGTCTTCGGCGCTCATTGTTCGCCATTCTTGCTTGACTCGGTGCGTTTAAGTTCATTATAATATCACTCGTATCGACTTAAATGCGTTAGTATTGGCGACGTAAGCCGCCATCGTATTGATGGTGAATTAAACGGGTCGGGCGGGTTTGAACGAACAGGCGCGTATTTACATTATGATCATATAAAGATGCGCCGTTTGATGAAACGTTGGGAAAAGCAAGTTTCGCTCATTTCGCAATGAAGGCCGATGTGTTGAGGCTGGGCTGTCGCTGGCTTATCACATTAACATCTAATGCGTAAAAGTGTGGAGGCTGTGGCGCCGCAGTAAGAAACACCTGCCATGTTATCGTTAAACAAACGTGCAATTGCTGTATATGCATATGCGCCCAATGCAGGTGGCTTGCGTTCATTCAGCTGTGAATCTTATGCATGCATAAGTATAAAAGGACGGATATAGTTGAAACCCTAATCATATCAAGTATTTTTAACTTTGCCTTTTTTAACTAGATCTTAAAAGCTCGTAATTCAATGGTTAAAACGTTTCCATTGACGCGTGTCTGTTGTCTGCTGTGTTGAAACGTCGATGGCATATTTAGTTTATAATAAAGTTGCGATTTAAGTTTTTCTTTTTAAAGTTAAGTAGAAAAAAAATGGATTGCATTCCTTTTGGGAAAAGAACAAAGAGGAGACCACTGTACAAAAATAATAAAATACTTTATTACATTTTTTGCTGTTTTTTTTCTATTAAGCTTGTCAAGTCACATACAAGATTATTAGCCCTTACTATAAGGGCTTTAAAGTAAAAAAGGAAACATTTCACAACAATACATTCTTAGTCAAACACAGTCTTTTAACAAGCTGGTATTTTTTAAAATGAACATTAATCAAAAGTTTTGTTTACATCACTTCTATTCACAAGTTTCTATTTCTCAAGAGTTGAGAATTAATTGTTCTTTATTTTTAATAGAAAATACAGTCAAATCCCTCTAAGCAGGATCTCTATTTTCATTTTTAATGCAACAAACATCTGTTGAAGCTCAGGGCGTGATGCATCTATACTAATGATGGAGAAAAAATACAAAAATGTCTAAATCGTCGTGCATTTAAAATGTTGCATTACTTTAACAATGCAGAGCAGCACAATGTTACTTAAACTCTTATGGTCTTATGGTATGAAAGCTGAGAAGCAAAATGTGGTGGATTTGAGGCGTTTAGATCAGGACGAGCAGCGACCAAGGGAATGTGTGCTCAAGTTTTTCCCTTCTTGTATTGTCTACAGTCTTGCCTTTAAAGTCAGTAATCGGTGAGATATTAACTAGCTGGCGTGCGGGTTAGCCAGCCAGACGGGTGGGTATCTAAAACCACTGACCAGTCAATTACAGAAAATTTGTGCCATGTTTTTACTCAACTCTCAGCGATTTAAACCTCTGCACCAGGCCTCGGTTAAAACCGCTGTGATGTCATATTTCAACATTATAGAAACCGAAGACATGGACTGTGATGACATCACATTCCAAACAATATTCTGAGGCACTTCAATGAGTTCCAGTGAGAAGGTTCCGGTCCGACTGTGTGTCCACACAGCCTCATCTTATTTTACATATCAAGCTGACCTCTGTTAATGTTTATGGATCTACTGCGGCACATCAAGTCAGATGGACCACAACTGCGGCCCGCTACTGGCCTCCAGACTCGATGCAGGCAGGTAACGCGAGTTTCCTGTTCAGATGTGAGTGAGAGGAGCGGTACCGGTGAGGTAATGCTGTTGAATGTTGGAGTAGCCTCTCTGGGCTCCACTGTCTGTGGTGTCTCCACCAGGGATGTACATGCTAATCATGTCCCTGAGGTCGCCCTGCAACGGCCCCCGCTGGTGGCTGTGGGCTCCGGTGGGAGAGTGGGACACTTGGTCTGGTTTCACCATCGACATGACTGGGCTGGGCTGCTGCGGGGTGCTGCTGTAGGACATGGGGCTGGAGAAAGAAAATAGGACATTTATTGTACCACACCATAAGAGGATAATATAGTTTTTAGATACTTGAATACATCTAAAATTGCCTTAATAGTGAATGTTATGTTTTAAGTTTGTATAAACTATTTTAAAAAGTGCGTGTTACCGAATTTAACAGTGCAAGCGCGAGTATTGCGCAAAGATAAACTTACTTGTAAGAGTTTGCGCCATTCATGTAAGTCTGCGCCGTGGCCATGGCAGATGGATACTGCAGGGCGGACAAATCATAGCGGTGCAGCTGTTGAGTGTAACCGAGGGCGTCCGTCTGCATCCCGGCGTAGCCACCAGTGTGACCCCAGCCGTAGCTGTCCATACGCGGGCTGCCTCCCGAGCCCTGCGCAGCGGCTGCCGCCAACAGGTTGCCGGCTGACAGGGGATACTTAGCAGCCGGGTTGTCCTTCTTCAGAACGGGTTTCGTCTTGCGCCGGGGCTTGTATTTGTAGTCTGGATACTCTTTCATGTGCAGGGCACGGAGCCGCTTGGCCTCGTCGATGAACGGCCGTTTCTCCGCATCCGTGAGCAGCTTCCATTCCGCGCCCAGGCGCTTGCTGATCTCCGAGTTGTGCATTTTAGGGTTCTCCTGTGCCATCTTGCGCCTCTGACCCCGAGACCAGACCATAAAGGCGTTCATAGGCCGCTTAACTTTGTCCATGGGATCGACGCTCTGTTGTTGGTTGTTGACAGCCGGTTTGGCGGCTCCGTGAGTCACTCCGTGAGTTACTCCACCGTTCAGCTGGGTCATTCCCTGCGCGCTTTGGTGCGTCGGTGGCACGGACGCCTTCATGTCGTGTTCCAGCATGCTGTACATGGCTGACCAAACAGACAAGAGGCGACACTAAAGTATCACCTTAAGCCACAAACTGACTCAAAAACAAGCTACCAAACTTTTTAGGAAACGCAACCTTTACGCGCAAAAAAAGCGGCTCACCAAAGTTAAACGCGCAAAGACGGTCGACGCGTCCTGAAATGACGCGAGTTTGCGTTTAAACTGGAAACGGGTCCGAGCGCAAAGTCTTGCGTCTTGCCTGCAACTCTTTCAGCGCTTGAGTGATAACAGAATTTCATCACTGTCCGCCTACAGCTGCTTTCTTTCCCAGCGCATTAGCATCACTATAGAAGGGGTGCGGTGAATGTGGAGAGGCCAGGAGCAGGAGGAGGATTCAGTTTGGGGGAAAGAGTTTCTGTCCTCACCTGCAACTCTTTTCGCTGATACTACAACACGTTTTATGTTTAAATGGCCGGATCATTTTAATACACGTATATTAATGTCGTGCGATGATGCCCATCACAAATAATCACACATTAAATATACAGTTAATTTGCCAATAAATGCAAACGCACGATAGTTTAACGCTGAAAACAGTTTCGTTTGGGACATTTTTATTTGTAGCCTTGTCACAACTACTTAGTTTTATTTATAACCCTATATATCCATTTATAAAAACAAAGCTGAAGTAACCATAGACTGTATCACTACTTACTCCAGACCAAATAAGTATCAGGTCACATTCAGACATTTTGTTTTCTAAGGTCATGTTTGTCACTTTCACTTTTTTTGCCCCAGGACACTTAAGTCCCCCTGCAGAAATGTTTACTAATACACCGCATGCAATGGAGTTATGTTGTGTTGTAGAGATACTTGACAAATTAGTTGTTAAACTAATCAATATATTTGACCAAGGAATCCAAACATCATGTACTGGAAATACCATTGCTTTTCCATCTTCCTGAGTTTTTCTCTTGTTTTAAATTTCTTGCCATTGAACCACCAGCAGTCTTTGAAACATCAGACACAAATCTGTTGAAATGGGAAGCTTTTGGACAAATGCACATTTGTTTAATTCCATGCTAATTAAATATTTCGTTTTTATGCTTTAACACGTTGTTAGGACTAGTTCACACTGCCCCAACAAACACCAACGTTGGATGAGTGTTTTAACCTTGTTGGCGTTTGCCGAGGTAGTGTGAAAATGACATTTTCCAACATTGTAAATCCAACAGCCAAACTGTTGCCAAAATGTTACACAACAATGTTGGGAATGTTGGTGTTTGTAAAGGCGGTGTGAAATGTTAGGGAACTGTTACTTTAGGGAACCTCACCTGATGGTTTGGTTGGTGTTACATGGTTTAGCTAAATATTGAGTTTGAAATGAAACTTGCTAATGCCTGCTAATTTAGGTGTTAGCATGTTTTTATTAGGTTAGCTAATGCAATGACTTGCAAAAAAGAACAATTTCTTGTGTTTTCCTGGAATACAACTTTTTCCTTCTTTTCCCATGTTTTATATTTAGCTGTCTTGGGTGACGCTGTAGAATTCAGATGTTCCACTCCAGCGAATCGTCTCTAATGACTGCAGGTGTGAGTAGTTACATCTTATCACCCGCTCAAGTCGTACACATTAGTTTCTATAGGCATCACTTCACACGTCTATTGTGGGCCGTGTATCCCCAAACACAGTCACTACGACTGACCATTAGAAACAAGTGTGACAATGATTCCCCCCCTCTGGGTTTAGCTTGTAATAACACTGAACGTTCCTATAAGGTTTACATAAAGACGTTAAAAGAACCATTTCATTGGGTCCTTATAACACCTTATGAGAGGGATGAAAAGTTGTCGTGTTTTTCATTGAGTTTAAAGTGCATTGATGGAAGAGGTGCTGTAAAGTATAATAATATATAGTCTATGTTAAAAAGATGTGGGTTTGACCCCCAAGGGAAGTTTGATTAAAAGCGTCTGTCATGCATTAATGTAATTGTAAGGCGTGATAAAAACACATCTTACAATTATTACACACAAGTTATTAGCAATTTTTGTTGCATGGTGTTAATCAGCAGTAGCTGCGTTGAGTCTCTGTGTTAGACAGTCAGTTGTACAACCTGAATCTCCTATTAGACTACTGCGTTATATCAGCCATTGTGACCTGTTGAGTGAGCTAAACCTATGGCCCATTTAATATTACGCAATTGCATACGCCAGCAACAGGTGGTATTACTTTAAACCGGCGAAGAAATGCAAAAAATCTCGTGGGTGACGCGTGAGCTGCAATTTTCTGCTGGCTTAAAGCCCAACGCCACAAACCCACTGTACGGCGTCAATATTGACTCGGGGCCATTGTCGTGGGCCATTGTCACACACTTATTATACAATTAACCTTACTTTATGTGAAGACTGAATATGGAGTGTGCCGCAGCTATTGTGCATGAGTCATTCTCATGTATGGGATCAGTCTCATTATAAGCTAGGTCCACAGAATAAAGAGAGGAAACACATTGATGTCTCCTGGTGTTGTGTCGACAATCAAATCAAAATTTAAGTGGGGGCCTCGTGAGAGAGACGGAGAGTCCGGGGAAAGCCTGAAAAAAGCCAAACGGCACACATGCGAGAGACTCGGAGAACCAGAATGACAGATTGGATGGTCTGAGATAAAAGAGAGAGGAGAAATGAAGTGGAGGACGGGGGGAGAATAGAAAAAGAGATGGACAGAAGCAGGGGAGGAAGAAAAGCAAGGGGGGAAAAGGGGGTCGAGAAGAAAGAAGCGAGGAAGAGAGGCAGGGAGGAGGGGGTCGGTTGGTCGCTGGAGAAAGTTCTTAAGCTTTTTCAATGACAAGCAGATTGAAAGCCCCTCTATTCAGAAGCTCTCCGGCTTCTGTTCTCATGCAAATGCAGTCTGTGGCCTTCCCTCCATCCATCACACTGCCCGGCAGTCCAGCCAGGCCTTTACGAGCCGCCCAACTTGCGAAATCACCATGCCCCACAAACACTGTGGCCACGGAGGGGGGGTGGGAGCAGAGCCCGGGTGCGAGGGGAGGCAGAGGCCACCTACACTGTGAGAGTGTTAAACTGTAACAGGAACATTGAGGATGGTGGGATGGCATCAAACTGATGATAAACGGGATATAAAATGTTATCAAAACTGAGGATATCTGAGTTTATGAGTGGCTATATTCCTCAGTAAATATTTCTAAACAACTTATTAGGTTTATAACAATTTAAAAATAATAATGTCAAATAGCCCCAAATAGTCAATAAGGAATTTAATGGTTTAAACTAATTCTCATTTCACTCTCTACATTAAGTTCAGACACGTTGTAAATATCTGGTTCTTTTGTTTCAAACTATTTAAGAAAGCGTTTATGTCTAATAAAAGTTTAGACGGATGTTGTGTAAAACTGCCCTCTGCAGCTCAACTGGGGTATTACTACCATTAAGGTTTATGTCAATTAATGTAGCCTTTAAAAATATATAGATTTAATCTTAAATTCTAGAGGCTCAGTTGGTTAGTCATACACAAACCAGAGACTTAATATCACAACACAAAACAGCTTTATCTAGTAAATAAGATTAAACTGTACAATTATAATTTCAAGGTTTGGTAAATAATGAAGACAGGAAACAGTCAAACGTGTTACACTGCAGCTTTATTGATCTTTCTCCAGCCCCCCCTCCAAAAAACAAATACAAAATAACTTAATGTAGAAAAGAATTTAAATACCTCAATGTTGCAATATGAAATATTTCTATTCCAACACACATTTTAGTATGATTCAAAATTCAGTCGAAGTTTAAAGGCGTGAAGACTTCCAAATATTAAATGCAGGCGGTCCACAAAATCAGATTTTCTAACCTTAAACAGTAAAGTACAATACATTTTTATACTGTACTAGGCTAGTGCTTGCAGTCACAATAACAGCAGGATTTGAGAAACCAATCAAATCTTACCAATGCTTTTCATGTGTTTAAAAGCTAGCATTACTTTTGTAACACACAGAAGTGCTTGAAAGAAACATCAACGCATGTAAAGAGGCATTAAAAGCTGATAAACCGTAACTGCAGCCAATTATTCAAAACACTTGATTTCCAGCAAAGAAAAAACAAAGCCCAGGATGACTAATGGATAGAAGAACCATCATCTCTGCAAGAACCTCTGAGCTCGTACTTCAAGTTTGTTATGAGAGTCAGATGGAGATAAGAGACGCTTTAGCATTTGAGGTTTATAAAAATTCTCTTAATTACATTTTTGGAGGGATGAAGTGATTGTGGAGGAGAGAACACTCCTCCATTTACAGGTGTATAAACTGTGATATAAAGGGCAAAGGCTTGCGTGGGGTTGGAGAGAGGGGGGTCTCTAGTTCTCTAGATCAGGTCAGCTACGTTCATGGGCATCTCCTCTACGGTGGTGTTGTAGAAGGTCTCGATGTCCCGCAGTGTGCGCTTGTCATCTTCTGTCACCATGTTGATAGCCACACCCTTCCTGCCGAAACGGCCTCCTCTTCCAATCCTGAGAAGATCACATCACAGAACAAATGTGAAGCATTGATCTGAGGATACAGAGAAATTTCAACCTGCAGAACCGTTTCTGACCAGCAGCCTCAGGACGGATGTTACACAACCATCGCCTCACCACTAACTTCTGTAACCAGAGCTCTAACTACCAGTTCCTGAGACTGCTGGCAGAAGCGGTGGGTACCATTGCAGACTCAATGGTTCAGAGTGACACGGACCTGTGGATGTAGTTTTCCCGATTGGTTGGCAGGTCATAGTTGATCACCAGAGACACCTGCTGGACATCAATACCTCTGGCCTGCGGATGAGATGAGGACAAAATGAACCATCACAAGATCACTTCACAAATGTAATTGTGTTCTCTTTTTCTTTACAATTTTAACTGAGAATTTCACACACTGTTATTGTCACCACCAGAAGGACTGAGCCATAGCGGAGCTCACAATTTCTCTAGCACATGCTGTTACTACTCCAAAACACTAGAGGGTGCTGATGAGTTCCTGGAATGTACTGTAGGCGCTCACCAGCAGATCTGTGGTTATGAGGACACGACTGGAACCAGAGCGGAACTCCCTCATGATGATGTCACGATCCTTCTGGTCCATGTCTCCATGCTAACACGGACACAAAGGTAAGACAAGCTGATGTTTCAGGCCCAACGTACCAAATTATACTCCAATATTCTAATGTTTAATTAATACTTAGTAGTAATTTATTCCTTACAATCACACAAAGAATAATTCTCTCTAATATTATGTGGCCACAATCTCATGTCCAATCATACGTTGTTAAAAACGATACATAAACTACACTCAGGTATGTAAATACTTTTGTTGCCTTTAAATATAACATATCTGTGCCACACACTCATTTGCATATGTTTGGTTCAGGGCAGGACAAAAGGCTGCCGGTTCTTTAATATGAAAGACAGTCATTTGAAATAGGATGGAACTGATGTAGGGCAGTTAACTCAGCAGGGAGTTCTTTAGGAACTACGAGGCTTGCAAATGAGGACCACCAAGTGAATTGTCATCTTCACTACATTAACTCCTGTAAAACAATGGTGGTTTAAATCCGTACCAGAGCTGAGACGGTGAAGTCCCTCGCATGCATCTTCTCTGTCAGCCAGTCCACTTTCCGGCGTGTGTTAATGAAGATCACAGCCTGAGTGATAGTCAGGGTCTCGTATAGATCGCAGAGTGTGTCCAGCTTCCATTCCTAACACACAAACACACGGCAGGGTTACACCTCACACTAATAACCAGGGGAAACAAAACAGACTGGAAAAACGAATGACACTGAGTGACTATTTAACAGCCGCTAGTCAAAATCAATACCTACAAACTATTAACTACGCTGCACATTTCTGCAGGTTCAGTAATTAACATACAAACAGCGTTTCGTACCTCTTTTTCGACATTGATGTAGAATTGACGAATGCCCTCGAGGGTGAGCTCCTCTTTCTTCACCAGGATTCTTATTGGTTCACGCATAAACTTGGTGGTGACATCCAGCACCTCCGCAGGCATGGTGGCTGACAGCAGCACCACCTACAGGCCGGATGATAGAACGACAGTCAGGGTTTATGCTAAGAGAACGACTGCTTATGTTTATTAACAAAATAACTTTAGCCTTTAGCGAAACTGGTGCTAACAGCAAAAAAAACATAAGTTTATTTTTAGTGAACACACATAAACTGATAGGAATGCATACACCAAATGTACTAATTCAGAGATACTGGAAAAATGTGTGTTTAACTGAATTTTGTATATAGATTCTCAAACATACTGATGCAACCGAACTTGTAAAAAGCAGAATTTGGAAGGAATCTGGTGTGTTTTGTATCCAGACCTGTATGCTGGTACTAAGTTTCTGGAAAATCTCATAGATCTGGTCCTTAAACCCACGACTGAGCATCTCATCTGCTTCATCCAGCACAAACATCTTGATGTACTTGGAAGCTAGAAGAAACAAAATCCATCCGAAAGAGTCACAAAAAACCAACCCACACGTTCTAAGCAATGCTGATCTCAGTATTTCAGAAAACAGAACTCACAGAGGAACTTGCGATTCAGCATGTCATACACACGGCCCGGGGTTCCCACTACGATATGCGGTGCTTCTGCCTGCAACTTCTGGACCTCATTGCGCACATTGGTGCCACCGATACAGGCGTGGCATGTGGCACCCATGTAGTCTCCCAAAGCCAGAATCACTTTCTGGATCTGCATTAATAGAGAAATGCAAAACTTAAAACCTGTTTGTTCTTATTAAATGAATGCTGAACTGGGAACAGCCAGTCAGACCAAAAGCACAGCTCAGATTCTTGCCTTTCACTCTAAAATCGCTCTAAGAAATGCAACGGTGTCGACTGCCTGTGAAAAAGAAGAACCAATGTTGCATTTGTACACAAATCTTAAAAATGGCAGGTCCTGCCCACAAAAAAAAATATACAAAACTGTCTCTGGCATTACTTGCCATAAAAAGTAACAACTAATTATTTTTCCAATTTTCTTTCATAAAATAAAATGTAATGCACTTAAAAATTCAACTTTTAAAATCACGCAACAGTGGCCAAATCAGAGTTAGCATCAAAACTTAACATAAGCACTTGCTAAACAAAAAAAACTTTATTTAAAAAAACTGTCCATTTCTAACCAGCAAGGCATCTGTGGACCCGCTGAACTGCTGACTCCATTATTCTGCAGCCAGTGATCCGGCACCACTAACCTGCTGAGCCAGTTCACGGGTGGGAGCCAGAACCAGCGCCTGCGTCCCTCTCAGCTCTATGTCAATCTGCTGCAGGATGGAGATGGCAAAAGTGGCAGTCTTGCCGGTGCCAGATTGAGCCTGTGCAATGACATCATATCCTGTTGTGGACAAACAGACAACAATGGATGAAATAATCCCCAAATTATAGTACAAGATGTTCTGAGCACATAATGACAGGCGATAAGAGTGATAGTTCTGGATGTGTGGCACCCAAATATTACAGCCAAAATTCAGGTTCACTTTAAAGGAACCATAAACCTCGCAGCGCAAAGATTGTGGGTTCGATCCCCAAGAAACACACATTGATATTTACATTACATTCACATTTATTCACCTGGCAGATGCTTTTATACAAATGTATATGTTTTTTCTATCAGTACTTGTGTTCCCCTGGGATCGAACCCACAACTTTTGCGCTGCTAACAAAGTGCTCTACCATTTGAGCTACAAGAATGCATATATAACGTACAACATCACAGCCGACTGTAAATATCTTTATACGGATGGATCTGTTGCATATAAAAGACCACGTTTAAGAACTGTTTTTACAAGGTACTTACCCTTGATACAAGGGAGAATAGCCCTTTGTTGGATGGCAGAGGGCTTTTCAAAACCATATGCGTAGATTCCCCTGAGCAGAGTCTCACGCAGGTTCATGTCATCGAAGCTGTCCACGATTTCATCCCAGTTACTCTGTTGTTTACAGAAAGAAACGATCAATACGTTAAAGTAAAGTTATCATACTTGTATCTCAATCTGAACAGATATTTGTCGCTGGAGGCATAATGCGTCACAGGTCTGTAGTGGTTTGGATACAAATATAACAGATCATTGGGAAAGACTGGATATAAACTCACTTCAATGACTCCATCCGGCTCCATGCCCTCGGGGCCATTGTCTCTCGGTCTGCAAAGAAGCGCGACATATTTACCGTCACACGGTTGACATGTACGGCTGGATGACAGATGCGTCCACCAGCAGGGAAACATAAAGTTTGATTGATCTCCCGTTTTAAAGACATGTCAGAGTAAATGCATGATAACAATGACTGCGTGTTTATGAAGAAAACGTATTTAAACAAATAAACACATCGCAAGTCTCGTCGATCGTGGTTAACCATGTGCGAAAAGGCTAAACTGGGAGGGCCATAAATAACAGTTGTGGGGCTAGTCACGAAATCAAGTGTACCATTGATTTGAACAAAACGTGTATTGAATATATATCTATATATATATACTCCCCGTATTATTATTATTATTCATTATTCTTGCTCTGAATCACAATTTGTGACCGATGATCTGAAGAGACTGTCAAATGTTAAACGCTAGCAAGCCGTGTTGCTAAGAGCTCGCAGGCTAGCGCCGGGCTAATATGTGTGTGAACCTCGTTTACCACGTTCAAGATCACGAACCACAAATATTCCGACATTTTAAACATCACACAGAAGATGGACGGCTAACGAGTGACCCCGTGCGCGTGTGCGATCCCAATTTCGTCAAATAAATGTGATCGGACTCCCTACCTCTCTTCATAATCTGCCGACATTATCACAAAGGGCGAGCGCACCGCGAAAACGTTTCATATACTTTAACACGGTTTCCATATTCACGTTGTGATTGCAGCATTCGCCCGTCAATCAAAATATGTACCGCCCTTTCTATCATATCATTGGGTAAATAAAACGTCATTTAATAAACGTACCCGCCTATTTTGCGTTTCATAGGGTTAAAGGGCTGTCACTCAACAGATGTCCCGCCCTATCTTAAATACGATTGGACTGCAAGTAAAACGCAAGCTGTGATTGGTCCGACATGACGCAGTCACGTCTTCCTCGGCCCTGTGGAGTTTATAAGTATGGCGGTTGCTGCCATAAAACTACTTTGTAAGTGAACTTGGAGGAACATGTTACACGTATTTATTTATCATTTTATACCATATTTAACCATTGAGTTACAGTTTCACGTGTTTCCCCAATCAAACTTATTTGGTTATTTTGACAGAATAGGTCGTACTAGTCTTTTTCTCGTTTTTTATTAGTACATTTTACAACAATGTATGCATCTCAAAAGATATAAAACAGATAAATTTACAGCTGTTCTGTTTTCTCTCCATAGTTCCATTGAAATAGCACAGATACATGACAACAAACAATACTGAACAAAAAACAAACCAAAAAATAATCATATAGTGTTGTGGTCCATATTGACTCGGTATATGAATATTACATTTTTAAAATGTTTGCAGGTCTCAATTAACAATTAACACCAGGTACATGAAAAATAAAAAATATACTTGCCCACAAAATGGCAGCACCTAAGATAAAGTTTGTCAAATTTATTTCTGAAGTCCTCTTGTTTTGATCTAAACAAGCAACCAGCTGGGCTGTGGATAGCAAGTATTCCCAAAGTCAAAATCCAAAATAATTGAAAAAGAGGGGTGTGGTTAAAACGTTGGCATGTCTCCCATCTAAACGTCGGACATGAAGCTTATGTAGAAGTGTAGGATGTCCTTGATCTTCTACAGTCTCACAGAGACAGTTTACAGTGACACAATTCTTTGTACATTTGTCTCCGTAACTTTGGCATATCTTGCTGACCAAAGCTGAAAGGCTGTTCCAAGGCCAGGCACTTACAGTACTGTAAGATAAGACAATACATGAGACAAACCAATTTCCAGAAGGATAGATTTACACAGGCTATAATCAAGTGCTTTAATAATTTATGAACAACAGAACACAGAACAGCTGCTATACTGGGGTAGAAACTCTTACCTGAAGGACAAAAGCTCCACAATCGCTGTCATTGTTCTGTCTTGCCACATTCTAGAACATTCCACAGACAGAAGAATCAATAACACAGACAAATATGATCTATGTTATTTTTAATCTCTCTCACAGACACACACACAGACACACACAGACACACAAAAAGACACAAACAGACACACACTTTGCCCTACCATTTTGAAAAAGCCTTTCCACCCTGTGTAAAACTCCTTCTGTTCTCTCTTGATTGCTTCTGCTTGCAGGTATTTGGCAATGTGCTGTAGACAAAGACAAACAGACGATATTTAACTCAACATGACAACAGTTGACAATCACACGGCGGTTTCTTCACGTACTTTGGGGCAACGACGGTTGAGGGTCCTCTGCGAATCAAAGTACGTGATGCTACGCTGAGGTACGTGAACACATACTAATGACCAGTGAACCTCCAGATGAATGGGGATTAGCAGGAACTTCTTCTGAAAGATATCAACCTGAGGAAGACGATCACCAGTAAATTAATCAGGCAGTTTATTAATTACAGACATAATTACAATACAGTCATTCACTCTGGTATGCAGTGCAACAAAGTCAGTCAAATTAAAATCAATAGATAAAAATAAGACTATCATGTAACAATATAAAGTGACAACATGATAATTTGTTCCATCAACCTTTCAGGTTAAAGCGTTTATGAATATATAGGGTGTATTTATCGTAAACTTCAGGTGATTGAATATCATTGTACTAACATTTTTTGTCCATCGCTTGACCCCCTCGTAACCTTTTGTTCGAAGTTTGTCATAAAAGAAACTGTTGAAAAAGTGGACCTGCCAGTCAAGAAACGAGACATAGTGAGACATCAAACATTTGCTCTGTAATTCCTGTTATTTATTTAGTTTTATGCTGCATTTATATAGTCATCTAACTGAGCTAATGGCTGCTGTGCTCTTATGTGTGTGTGTTCGTGTGTGTGTGGGCATTATGTCTACCTTTTCAGAGGCCGCGTCCATGACCAAATCCCCATACATGTTCATGACCTGTGTGACACAGCGAGTTGCAGATGTAAGACGTTGCTAACTCAGCACAATCCCTCTACAATGGCCCCCATTCACCAAATAAAAGACTGACCGAGTTTGACAACTGTGTCAAAGTAAAGCCTTATTAATACAGCACCTTTTGAAACAGTGCTTAGAGATGCTAACAAATGTACCCACACATACATAGTGTAAAATAATACTGGAATACAGAATAGATTGAGAAAATTGGATAAAACAGAAATCATTAAAAACAATAAGAAGCGATGTTTTAGAATATAGTGACTCAAGGTGACCAAACTGTAAGTGTATTTATCATTTTAAGGTATGTTCAACACATAAAAGACATTTTAAAATGATTGAGGATCCTTTAATAATTCTACAGTAGTTGACAGGTGAGTTACACCGTTTGGGCAACTGAAGCACGAGTTACATTGTTAACTGAAGACCAACCTGATCGTTGAGCCAGTTCTGGCCGTACAGTGTGCTCAGATCATCCATGGTGAGGACGTGGCGTTTGTAATTGACACGGAACCCTCGCATCACCGAGCTGCCGGACATGCGCTGGTACGACTGCATTAAGTGCTGCACCATTACTTTCCTGTAAATTTCCATGAATTAGAAAGAGGACAAAATTAAAGGTTAAGTAATAGCAAGCTAGCTTTAAAAGCATAAGCCACGCCTCCTCCAACAGTGCATGGAGGTATGCAAATACCTAGTGTGACAGGCATGTAGTACATCCAATCACTGCATTCAGTCCAATCATTGCATTCAATGCAGTGATAGGATGCTTTTAAAGCTTCCTATCAGCATAACAAAAATGTGTTTTGAAAAAGCCAAAAAAACTGTTTGTCATCATAAACATCCAAAGCTTTATTGACTGGTCTGAGCGACGGCTTACCTGTGAGGACTTGAGAAGCTCTCGCTGAAGATGTTCTGAAGTTTCTCCACCACCTCGTCCACGTGGATAGGAATCAAACTGCCATACTGCTGGAGAAACTCATCAAGAATGCCTGAGGAAGAGGAGCGAGAAAGGAAGAAGGAGGTGATAAATATCAAACAATACATTTCATCATTACACAGACAACAAAACAACATTCACTTACATGTAGGAAATAAACGTAAAATAATATTGTACCTTGTACACAGGAGATGTGTTCACTGCTGAGCTGGTTCTGTGGAGGTGGTTTCTCCCGCTGAGACTGAACCTCCCTGTCCCCCACGTTTGCTCCATGGATGCCCCCCTTTCCTTTCAAAACCCCATTTGTATCTGAGGAATCAAACGGATCATTATAGGTGAACAAAGTAACAGATGCATTTGCACTGACACTGTTTGCTCTATCTCTAAGCTGCTCTCTGGCTGCAATCAACAAACTCGCCATTATTTTCTTTCAGGTATTTTAATGATACAATCTGTAATCATGTTCGTTTGATGGCATCCCAGCTTTAATATCACACGCTGTGCAACAACAGTAACATTCTCTTCTCAAAGTGTTATGCAGCGTTTCAATAAATTATCAAATACAACATGTCAAGCAGATGCTAACTGTAGGCAAAAAGATTCATTAAAACATCAAATGCAGTATTAAGGTGACATTTCTGTCACCTTGTTGTTGAACAAGCATCAATTTAGTTGCAAGATATATTGACACATTAAATATAATACTACTAAATTTATACTAAAAGAAATCTATTTTCTAACAAGAATTATTAGCCTGAAACTGCAATTCATCAAAATCACTTATTGGGCAAGATTTGGATAGATCAGATTTCCTGGGAAATATCAGTTTTACTTTATATGATGGTTTGACTTTATTCAAACATATGTAACATTACCTGCAATCTTATGTTAGAAACAGAGATGGAGGCAAAAGTTTTGGCTTGGTGCTTTAAGAATTAAAACAACCAGAATGCAAGTAACTGAAACTAATGAAAACTGTTACTTCAACAAATGACCAAGTACAGAGTGTATGTTAGTCTGATACCTCCTGTCTCTTCTGCTGTCCCAAAATGTCCTTCAGGGTCTCCATTTAACAACGAACTGCCTGGCTGTCTCTGGTAAAGCTGACTGTCAGAGTGGAGACGTTTGTGACATCTGCGTACCCTCCTGTACCCCATAGTTCCTGCCCATTTGGCCCTCTGTCGCCAAGTCCTCCATTGCTGGGCCAGGCGATTGTGAATGCCCGAGCATCTCAGGCGCTGGTACCGTAAGCGGGGTAGCCTTCTCTGTTTATGTGTACCGGGCCCGGTTTGGTCCGAACCGTAGGTAAAGTCACCTGTAACGCTGACATCCATTTCCACAGGGTGTGGGTGTTTCTGCAACCCCCAGTCCTCGTTACTTTTAAGGTTCCACTGGAAACCACTCTCGGCTTTCTGGTCCCCCTGATCATCTTCACTCTCCATCTCTACATTTTCCTCTTCGTCCTCCACTTCAGGGACGGTGTAGTCTGCCCCCCACATGCTGACGTCTTCCTCTCTGCGGCCCAGTTTGAAGTGGGCGGGGCTGGGGGCGTGCTGGGCCATAGCGGGGTTCATCAAATGGCCTCCTCCGATGGCACCCCCGCCCCCGGTGCCTTCCTGCCCCGCTGTCAGTGTCAACTCATTGGACCAGTGGGTTTGAGCCAGGCTGCCTCCACCGTCTCTCATGATCCAAGGGCAACCTATGACCTGCGCCAGCCTGCCTCCTCACTAATGCATGAAGGTAAGCGTCAGAAGATAAACATAACAGCAATGGTTTATACAAATAAAGCTACTTTAACACTCTTACTGTCCAACAACAAATCAAAGAGTGTTGAATTATAAACGTAAGCATTTAGACCAAATGTTTAGTGTGTCATCAATCCGTTGCCTTTTGACCTAGTATCCTTTTTTAAAGTCAAAATTGGGACTCTTTAAAAAGGATACTAGGTCAAAAGGCATTTTAATCCGGTCTCCCTTGAAGGCGGCGTGTTTAATAGAACAAGCTATTGGTTCAGGTCACACACCCCAATTATGAGAGATGACAGATCTGTAACACACAGCAAATGTCCATGACACTCAAGACTATAACAGTGTTACAATTGTGTCAGAATGAACAAGCAGTAGTATTTCGTTTCTAATGGCTCACGTAAGTGTTAATAAAACATATATTCAAATACACAAACGTAAACAAAACATATAAACGAAACTATCTCATGTTAGTTTAAACGAATATAACTCATGCAACACAAGAACCCAATTCGTGACGTTTACGGAACGCATGTTTTTCTTTCAATGTTGTCAAAAACTAACGCATGTGTTTGGCCATGTTTCGCTCAGGCAGTAAAGCTTATAAGCGCAGAAACTTATGTGTTTCTTTGTTCTTGTGTTTGGCTTTCAGTTACATTGGGGTGGGAGATGATTTGTAGCTTTTGTCATAAACGCATCCGTTCGTTCATGATGCAGGTTTGATACTTGTGTTCAACACAACAGAGAAGCGCCGGCATCGGGAGCAGAACGCGTCCGCTCGGCAAACCAGACCCCGATCACACACAAACACCGCTCGGCCTGCCGGAGCACAAAATGTGGGGTGTCGGTACCTCCGACTACTCACCGTATAACCGTATAGTCGAGCCAAAAGTTTAGGCGTTGTGCGCCGACGCAACGATGGGATAAATAAGCTTCCCAAGGAAAGAAAATGACAGGAGAAATAAAGGCTGATTAAAATCTTGGCTCATTCAATGAGATCTGGCGCTTCTTTAGAGCGACAACACTCGACTTCCGCCGCGTCCCTATGACGTCAAAGACGCGTTTGCGGGAGGAGGAATTAGCGGAAGATAAACAGCGACCCGCTACGTGAAAATATTACATATATAATATAACATACATATAACCAAACGCTTTATTGCCTAAATAATGCTTGCTTTGCTATCACTGGCGCTCAGAAATGATTCACGTTCAAATAACTTGCTTTGTTTTCCGTCCCTGTCGACCATTGAGCATGAATGGCTTCATATTTTTATATTTAATATTTTTCAAAGCACAAGATCGGTGAAGTACGTGGTGGATGAAAGAGGCAACTAACTGCACATCTGTTCTGAGTTACCCGTGCTCTCAAAAAAATGAATATGCATGTAGCTGAAGGAACAGATGAAATATAGCATTTATATGCAAACTTACTGTAAGAAAACTACAAGCAGCTGATTGGACACAAATGATCTTTTGCTAAGATGTTTAACGCCTCGAAGGATGATAAACACACACCTACACTTAAACTTAAGCGCTTGGTGTAGGTATATGTGTATATATGAACCACCTGCCTTTGAACATTGATCTGTCGTTTTAAAAAGCAGTAAAGCTAGAGTACACAACACTAAACAACATTAATCCCACTTGACATGACTTCAAAAGAACATTTATTTTCAGTTGCTATTGTAAATGGTCAGAAAAATATAGCATTTCCTTATATTTCAAACATATACACATGTACATCTATATACATCAGGATGAGCAGAACAGATACAATGAAGTGTTACAAATGATCTTTAAAGCACAAACTGAACAGTTCTAACCTAGGAGGTTATTTAAATTCAATCAATGTTATATCAGATCTTAAACATCAACTTGAAACGTAACAAACGTTGAGTGTAAATATGATTTACTGAATTCTGCTTTACTACATTAAAAGGTTAATATCAGAAATCTGTAACAAAAAAATGAGTATTTATTACTCTACTGACATTAGCTATAAACTAATAAAATATATTTCAACCATATTTCTGATTCCTGCCCCCTATTGTACAGCATGTCTAGTCGCTGTGTTGTTGAGCAGACCATTAATTCATTTTTTGTGATGAGATAAGTGTTAGATTATTGATACACAATACTAAGGAGAATCAAGAGCAGAACTGAGAAACATGTCAAAGATTTTAAAAGCCCTTCCTCACAGCAGAGTTACAATGGAACCATTTTTGACAGGTCTTTAAATACACTTTTTCTTAAAATGACTAAAAAGACATCTCATCAAACGTCTTCTACACACTGTACACAAACGATTCTCATATACGTATGAAAATAATTTGTGTACACTTAAAGAACTGTTCATGTAGTACTTAACCATGGAAACCTAGTCAAACCTGACTACCATTGTTGGTTTAACATATAAACCACACCACTTATCTGTCAACACTAATCGAGGAAAAGATCAACTTCACTTCCTCAGTGGCACTGGAGTTGATACAAGACCATTAAGGTTTTCAAATACATAAAGTAACTAATTTGTTATAAATTTAAACTTCTTTCCTGTGTTAAGTTTACTTAAACCAAAAGGCCAACTGAGATCAGACATCCATTTTACCCCTCAAACATAGTAGGATTTTTGGTTATTGGTACACAAATCTATTTGTCTGTGTGTGCATTGTGTTTGTACATAGTAGTTTGTGTAAAGCCAAAACTAGTGTTTATACAGCAATGAACATAAATGCATTTAAGGAAACATGTCGCACCCCTAAACCATTGCTGGTTTAACATATAAACCACACCACACTGTCAACACAGAACTGAGAGTTAAATTATCAACTTTAATTTAATAGCAACCATAATTTATATTGATCAGAAAAGGGACATGTATGATAACATCTTATATCCATTTAAATACACACAGGATCTGTACCAACACACTCAGTGGTCTTTTTTGACCACGGAGTGTCGAGAGTCCCTGCATCTGTGGCAGTAGAAAATATCAGGTACGTTGGTTTTTTTAATCTTAGCACAGGACAGATGGACCCATACTGAGCACTCGTCACACTCGATCATGGGCCGTCCGGCAAACGGTTTCCCGCAGTAACACGTAATCAGATCCCATGAATCGTCACCTACAGTGGCAGAAGTAATGAAACCAGTTTTACTTTACTTGGATAAACAGCATGTGATGAAATGTAGTACACAAACAGCACACCAAAAATGTTTCGCTACACCTGCTAAGAACAATTATATTACAGGACAAAAGGGCAGAAACTGTTTAATGCATTTAATACATCAACAATGTAAACAAGTTAAAAGTTATAACTAATTCAAGTGTTTCATTGTAGATTAAAAAAATACACATACCAGATTCCACCATTATATCCTCATCTGTCACCAATGTGTCTGTTTCACAGGAACTAAGGTCTGTTTCCTGATTGGACTCTTGTTTAAGCTCCGCCCCCTGCATGTCAACAGCCTCTTCTGTTAGCCCCTCCTCCACCCGAAGCCCGTCGCTCAGAGGACTCGAGCACGTAAAGTGTCTCTCCACCTTAACGGGTCTCTTGGTTTTCTTCAGTGCCGCCTTGGACGGTTTGTGTGTTTTGGACTCTGAAGCACCACACAAGCCTTTTCTGCCTCCTCCCAAAGACAAACGACTGAGTTTCTTCATCTTCTTCCGTTCAGCTTTGCTCTGAAAATGGATCTGGTTCAGAGAATCCGTCAACCTCATCTTGTCCATCGAACCATCCGAGGGCCGATGGCAGAACTCTGTGCTGCTGCTGCTGCTGTCAGTCTGAGCATTGTAGACCAGATTGTGAATGTCGTCGATGTTGGAGCGGCTTCCTGCCCAGCTGTCCTTTACTGTCCCTTCACCAGAGAGCTCAGAGAACTCATGTGCACCTGGAGAAGATGATGGAGACCAGGAACTCTCCTGGAGAGACACACCACCACAATTCATTTAATACAGAAACAACAGGTACTTAAAATAGCAGATAGAACCACTGGAGTGTGTAAACCTAGCTTGATTTTCAGTGAAAACTGAAGTACGAGCTTTCAACACAAGTTTGTTGGATGAAGAACTAAAACTTACTTCTTTTTGAGATGGGATGTACCCAGCATAGGCCAAAACAAAGCTGCAAAATTTGTTGAAGTCCTCCACGGTCCTTTTTCTACCCTCTGGAGGCTGAAACAAAGAGAGGCAAAGTTAGCGTGGATACAACAGCACATTTTAGACTCTTATTCAAATCCCATCCCCCCCTAGCGTTCAGCCACATGTGGCCTCGGCTATAAATAAGTAACGACGCTGTCATCATCTAAAACCATTACAGAACAAAACTGCACTTACCAAAACTTCCGTTTTACGTTTTCGGACGTTTTCTGCAAATAAAACAGAAAAGACACGTTTACATTTGAGGCTCGTCGCATATGTTTCAATGCCAACCAATTGACTGTCAAACTAGCATCGTGTTCGGTTCGGGCTGTCTGAACACTGCTAAAGTCACTTAGCACTCATATCCTTGTGTGATTATTATTAGGAGGCGTAAATACAAATGTCACCTAACACACGTAAAACATTAAACAGTTTTACATGTCGGAAAATGATCTTAACAGTCAACACTAGCTCGCTATGCTAGAGGCTACGGAGGAAACCCTGACCAGTCACTAAACCAAAGAAACACATTGTTGTCGGACCTTTTCAGGCTTGCAAAGTGTGCTTAGAAAACCACATTGATGCATGTGAACACGAACAGAGATCCCGTTAAGTGCACTAAAGAGGATATGTCGTATAACTGCACGGGAATAGTTAATCCACCGAGCAGCTCTTTGTTAAATGGGTGTGTGGCACGAGGCTGGTTTAAAACGTCGAGTACTAGTAAGATAAATACAAGAGACGAGTTACAGATTTACAGAAAACACATTTACCTTGATGGTGGTCCATAATACCCAACATGGTGGAGTATTAGCACAAAGTTGAGTCCCTCTTGGGGTCTTGTTGGCGATTTCCAGTTAGTGACCTTATGCAGTCACGTCTTAAACAGGTCGATAAACAAATCCGGACGATTTGTGGTTAAACCTAACATACAAATAACGACCTATTAGACACCCGAAGGGTGGGTCGGCACCAAAATGCGTTTGAAGGGGTCTTGCGGTCAAACACTTAATATTAGCCAAAGCACCGGATTTTCGACGGTAAAAGCATCGCACCTCGAGCCTTAAATACAAGTCATCTGGATCAAGCGTCGCGTTGTTTTTTTCATCGAGTCGATCTCGACTGTAGACGACGATGAAGATTATTCTCCCCGCTTAGCTCGGTGACCACCAGCACGTTCAACCGCGGCTTTTCAGTTTCCGGCGCTAACGACGCCACGGTGACATCGACTGATAAAAACAAACACGAAAACGTATATCGTTCCCTGCTCGTTTTCGAGCAACTGCGAACCATAAAATAACCTTCCCGCAACTGTATTCAACGAAGTCTGAGATAAGCGCGCGGTCTCAACAGGAATCACCATGTGACGTAAAACTGTGACGCAAGCACGCAAAGAGCGCCAAAGTACGAGAGCCTGATGAATATGCATGAAGGATCTTCCGCAAAAAAATGTTGTTATTTATAGCGTTTCATTTATAATAAAGGATGCACGGGTTGTGTAATTGGGAACGCATAACACAGCCACGATGTTTTTGCTGGAAGTGGTGTTTAATTTTCTAACGTAATGTCATACGATGCCATTAGCTAAGACGAAACTGTGGTTCGTCGGGCGCCATTTTGGAGCCGCTGGTCCGTTGCGTTCAATGTAAACATCTCCTCTAGAAGAGCCATAATGGCGAACTTTCTCCTGCACTGTTTACGTTGACTTCCGTAATCCCGGCAGGTCAGCTGATCTGTGTCGTGACGATTTTCTCTCGCTTCACTCCAGGCTAAGATATTCAGAGGATTGTCGTTCATTTCATGCTAATACAGTAAGACTACAATTCCCGTTGTTTACTTTATTTCACTCATTTATTCAGTGCAGCCAAACCTCTCATCATATTTTATATCTGTTACCTGGTTTATATCGGTTTACCGATCACAGGTTTTGCTAGCAACCATCTGTCACCTGATGTTAAATGGTTCCGTTTGCGGGCTAGATCGTGTTATTCAGTAGTTTTGCTCGTGTTATGCAGTTTATTTGAGATATATTTCATGAAGTACAACAAACAAACCATCACGTTATTGATACATTCACGTGAATATAACGTTACACTAAACGGATACCGGTCGGCCATAGTGGCCATTCGTACAAACATTACATCCTCCAGCGATTTTATAGTAACACGTAGAAAAGCTGTTTGCATCCCAAAAAATGTAGTGGTTATCGTTACAATAAGACTGACTTGATACCATTTGCCCTAAAATATAATGCAACACAGTGGACACGGATTGTGTTCCTTATTTAATTGACAATGACAACTGCAAAACATTGTGTAATATTGATATCAAACAAATACTGAGACAGGCTGGATGATTTTTATAAAACTCTCTCAGGCTTTCCCACAAACAGGATGGATTTTTCCAAGCTGCCCAAAATCCGAGATGAGGAGCGTGAGAGTCAGTTTGGATATGTGCACGGAGTTTCAGGTCCAGGTAAATAGACCGAAACACTTTAGGTGACTTAAGCTGAGTCGTGTTTAAAGTGACTCAGGATCATGTGCTGGTCAGGTGACAGTGTGTCTCCTTACAGTGGTGACGGCCTCCAGCATGGCCGGGGCAGCCATGTATGAGCTGGTGCGTGTGGGTCACAGTGAGCTGGTGGGAGAGATTATCCGATTGGAGGGCGACATGGCAACCATTCAGGTGTACGAGGAGACCTGTATCCTTCACCTGTGACCAGTGGTTTCAACAATACTCACAATCATACAGTTTATTCTGTTGTGTTTTTTACTAAAAAGTGCAAACATCGCCATTTTCTAGGGTAGATGCTGTACCACCATAATATCATTGGTTCTCGTACATGTTTGTATATGCATACATTTCTTTTAGGTAGAATGAATAGAATTGTATATGTGTCCACGGTTCTCTGGCTGTTTTTTGCTAAATGAACTTCTAGCTGGAGTTTCCGTTGGAGACCCAGTTCTCCGGACAGGGAAACCCCTGTCTGTGGAACTCGGACCCGGGATCATGGGGTCCATCTTTGACGGTATTCAGCGCCCCCTCAAAGACATCAATGACCTCACCAAGAGCATCTACATCCCCCGAGGAGTGAACATCGGCGCTCTCAACAGGGACATCAAATGGGAGTTTTCCCCCTCTCATAACCTGAGGGTAAGGGCAGCATGTTTGTCTGTGCAGGTGTGTCTTTAAAGTCAACTCAAGTCTCGCTCTGGTGCCTCAGGTTGGCAGTCACATGACTGGAGGTGACATATATGGAACGGTTCTTGAGAACTCTCTCATCAGACACAAGATCATGCTGCCCCCCCGCAGCAGGGGAACCATCACCTACGTCGCTCCTCCAGGAAATTATGATGTTTCTGTGAGTCACACACACACACTGTCATTCTTCAAGTTTATTGCTGCATTCCGTAACCTTTCTATAGTTAAAAATAAGCAAAAAGAGGGTTTTTTTGAGCAAGTTTGTTACAGATCAGTGTTAAAAATGGTCTCCGTGCCTTTCCCAGATTTGAATCAGTTTTGGCTTTATTTTATCTCAAGATAGGTAAAGAAAAAGTAACCTGCAATTTCATTTGTCTGTGTGTGTCTGTATCTGTGTCTGTATCTGTGTGTGTGTCTGTATGTGTATCAGGATGTGGTGCTGGAACTTGAGTTTGAAGGAGTTAAGGAGAAGTTCACAATGGTGCAGGTGTGGCCCGTGCGACAGGTGAGGCCTGTTACAGAGAAGCTGCCTGCCAACCACCCCCTGCTGACTGGACAAAGAGTCCTAGACGCCCTGTTTCCGTAAGTATCAGACATGCAGTTGCATGTACATGCATTCATTTCTCATTTCAGTGTTCCTGTAGCTTCTGTATTGCATTAGCAGTGCAAAGGTTGTGGGTTTGATACCAGGAAACTGGGAAGTACTAAAAAAATACTTTCATTATAAAAATATTTAAGTATACCTTAAATTCACTGTAAGTCATTTTGGATAAAACCGTCTGCCTACTGACTAAATGTAAACATGGTCACACTTAGTTTTTCCTGATTTGTTTGCTTGTATATCCCGGATTATTCCACAGTTGTGTTCAGGGAGGAACCACAGCTATCCCGGGAGCCTTCGGCTGTGGCAAGACTGTGATCTCCCAGTCTCTCTCCAAGTACTCCAACAGTGATGTCATCATTTACGTCGGCTGCGGCGAGCGAGGAAACGAGATGTCTGAAGTGTTAAGAGACTTTCCAGAGGTCAGTATTAAACTGGATTCATTATTTTGCTTGGTTCCTTTTTTTATGTTTTATATAATTATATATGATGTGGTTGTAAAGTCACATAACCAAGGGAATTCCACTGTTATAACTAATGTTGGCATCCCATAATACATGTTCTTGAATGGGACTTTACATTCAGCTGCAGTAAAGGTAGAATCTTTAAGTCCCGGGACTGTTTGAAGTGAATGTTAAGATGATTGACAGTTGTGTTGACAGTAATGTTAAGATGATTGACAGTTGTTTTGTCCAATAGCTGACCATGGAGGTGGATGGGAAGGTGGAGAGTATCATGAAGAGAACAGCGCTGGTGGCAAACACCTCCAACATGCCTGTGGCTGCCAGAGAAGCCTCCATCTACACCGGTAAACTCAGAACCCGGGTCCATAAAGTGTGTTCTGTGGGTCCATAAAGTGTGTTCTGTGGGTCAGTGCTTAAATTTTAATGAAGCTGATTATAAATGAGGCGGTAAATAACTTACACATAAATTGTTTGTTTAAAGTGATTTGCACTCACTTCAGATCGCTGGCTTTCTAAAACTGTTATTCTAGATAAAGGTGAACCTTCTTATGGGGGCTGCCACGTTGGAACAGAACCCAATAGAACCCACTTTATCTAGTAAAACCCTTTATTATTGGGTTCAGTGTTTGTGAATAAGGTATTTCTGTTATAAAGTGTAGGTGCCATAAAATCATGTCAGCGATTAAAACAGAGAAGAGCACATCTGTGTAGTTTATATGTGGATGTATTTAAGAGATTGAACATGACATTTGTGAACAGGCATCACCTTGTCTGAGTACTTCAGAGATATGGGTTATAATGTCAGTATGATGGCCGACTCCACCTCCCGCTGGGCCGAGGCTCTGAGGGAAATCTCCGGACGATTGGCCGAGATGCCTGCTGGTACAATCCTCTCACCTGTTACTGTTTATGGGTTTAGCTTGTGGGGAACACAAAGCAACGCTCTCTGTTTGCCGTCACAGACAGTGGCTATCCTGCGTACCTCGGAGCCCGTCTGGCCTCGTTCTACGAGAGAGCAGGTCGGGTTAAATGTCTGGGGAACCCGGAGAGGGAGGGCAGCGTCAGTATCGTGGGAGCGTAAGTACACATACATATACTGTGATTAGATATATTGTAATGTATTACATATATAATGGATACTTGATTCTGATTGGTTAATCCTACACCAGCTGTTTTAATTAACGCTCATCCAATTAAAAATGCAAAACATTACATAACATAAAAATATTACTAATAATGAATATATTTATAAATTATTAATGTGTAAAATTATTATATATTTATATATATAAATATATCATTATATCACTAATTATTATACATAAATTGACATTTGAATGTATGCATTTATATCAAACATGTATGATTATGTCGACACACAGTTTTATGTTTTATCAGTGCACGTGTTCCGTGAAAATCGAACCCACAACCTTTGTGCTGCTAATGTAACGCTGTAAGCCTGTTAACGCGTCGTGTTCTGTTGTTTCCTGCAGTGTGTCTCCCCCTGGTGGTGACTTCTCAGATCCTGTGACGTCCGCCACTCTCGGCATCGTGCAGGTGAGTGAATTCAGCTATGACGTCATGTGACGTTATCAGATAGTCATTAACTTCTGGTTTTTATGAAATAAATGTAAGAGGAGTTTAAAGCTGTGATTTCTGCCTCAGGTGTTCTGGGGTTTGGATAAGAAGCTGGCTCAGAGGAAACACTTCCCCTCTGTGAACTGGCTCATCAGTTACAGTAAATACACGCGAGCGCTGGATGAATACTACGACAAACACTTCCCTGAGTTTGTGCCGCTCCGCACCAAAGCCAAAGAGATCCTGCAGGAGGAAGAGGACCTGGCTGAGATCGTGCAGCTAGTTGGAAAGGTTAGTTAGTTAGTTAGCTAGTTAATAAATAAAAGTAGTATTTACAGATGCATATATATGTGTGATAGATTTTTTCTTTCTGCAATGATTGTAAATCCTGTCTGTGTTTCTGTGTGTGTGTCTGTCTGTCTGTCTGCAGGCGTCTTTGGCTGAGACAGATAAAATCACTCTGGAAGTGGCCAAACTCATTAAAGATGACTTCTTACAGCAGAACGGTTACACTCCCTATGACAGGTATAGCATTAGCTGCATGTTAAGTTGCTAAACATTCCCTCGTTTATTGTGTCAGTGTTCCTGCTGCGGGATTGTTTGTTATTCTGGCTAATGTTCTCTCTGGTTCTGCAATGATTCTCCAGGTTCTGTCCCTTCTATAAGACGGTTGGGATCCTGTCTAACATGATAGCTTTTTATGACATGGCACGACATGCTGTCGAGACCACGGCCCAGAGTGACAACAAGATCACGTGGGCGCAGATCAAAGAACACATGGGAGAGATTCTTTATAGAATCAGCTCTATGAAGTTTAAGGTACACAAAAAGCGGGTATATTATGGGATGTTTGGGTAGTAGGTGTTAAATCAGTGATCAGTGTTTAGGCAGAAGTGTGTGACTTTACACCTTACTGGTCTGCCATTGGTCAAACAGACTGAAAGCCCCGCCCCTAAACTCACTCCAGTATTTGAGCTAAACTAATAGATGTTTTGGTAGTGCCACAGTGTTATAATTTCTTTGGGGGGAATCCAGCCAATGTCATATCCTGCTGCTGTTTTGAGAAAAAATTGTATCATACACATTAATGGCCAGCATTGAGATTGTATGTGTGAACGCAGGTGTTACTTTGTGTTGCAGGATCCGGTCAAAGAGGGCGAAACAAAAATCAAAGCCGATTACACCCAACTGCTGGAAGACATGCAGAATTCTTTCCGTACCCTCGAGGACTAAATGCAACATCCCTCTTTCCTCTCTTTTCCTGTGCTGTGATTTCCTTAAGCTCCTGTTAGCATGTGTTACCTCAGTTATAATATAATACACACCAGTGCTGCTCAGCTGATGTAAAGGAATCTGTACCCATCACTAATCTGAACACAGTCTTTAAACAGAGTGTGTGTTTTCACACTGTAGCTGACAGGAATAGTGTAACTCGATGTTTGAACTCAAGGCTGTATTTGAACATCTTAAGGGAATGTTCATGTGATCTCTCTGTGCTGAGAGCGAACACTTCAAGCACAACAACAGAAACAGTCATCATCTTTCTCCTCACCACCTGTATTCCCGTGAGTCTTCATTGCATGCGTTTGGAGCACAGGGGACCACAGTGTTTAGCCCCGCCCCCTTTCCCCTTTCTCTGACCAATAGAAATGTGTTGTACAATAATAGGGAACAACAGAAGTCAGAATGTGATCACTGAGGCTTCCTGTATTTATTTGGGTCTTGTTTCGTCTCATTAATGTTGTTCTGCTCTGTGTGTGTTTCTTTAATGTTTGTGTGTGTTTACACGAGTGTTTGTGATCTGGAGTGTGCATGAGTGTGTGGTTAGATTATTGTGTCTTCTGTATTGGTGCTTATAGTCATATGTGTGTGTTGTGTATATGTGTGTTCAGTTCCAAAAGAATTAAAAGACTGGAAACTGTTTAAATGACTGTTTTTTTCATAGCATAAATTGATGCCTTGAGTCAAATTGAGTCATTTTGACCTTTGTTTCTGTGATGTCTATGATATCTTCAGGTAAGAAGCTCTTATATATTATAACATATATTGGTGTTGTGGGCATTTTTCAGACTGTACTGTAGTTACTCATGTCATTACATGAGCGGCAATTCACCAGAGAGTCTATGAATAATACAGCTTGTTTATTTGTGTCAGCAGGAGAGGGTGATTTTCACAGGAAACAAACTTAAGCTCATGGGAGAGTCACAAATCTGTACAACCGGCTATTTCTGAGGCGTTCAGGCGCAGGTGGATGATACAAAGGCCACATTGGTGAAAATGGAGAACTTTGCAATTACGTTCTTTAATCAAAGCGAGATTGTAAAGCACAGCAGGGGTGTAACGTTGAGCCGTGTTGAGGGAATGTGATCCCAGAACAAGTCTGTGAGAGAAAAGTTCCTTGGTGTTGATGTAAGAACAGTGTTTTTGTGGTATGATGTAATAACACATGATGCTGCAGGCCAATGTCATTAGATTAAACTGTGTGGTCTCCATATTGGCTTTTTATTGAGTAATACATTAATGAACAACATATATATTGAAACTGAAACACCAAAATCACACCTCAGCTGTGAAGTACTGAGAGATTTTATGTGAATAAGCTGCTTGCAAACTCAGGACTCAAGATTTTTGAGCATTGACAGAAAAATAATGAATTTTTAGCACAGACAATCTTTCATGTAAAACTCAAACACTGCAGACTGAATTCAGTAGATGTCCTGTGTTTTAAAAAGGCAGAATTGGAAACAATATCAGTGGCTCCAGAGTTCTGAGTGTGATCTGAAGTAGGTCAATCGGGCAAAACATCCTAAAACTATTCGTGAACTGAAGGGGGTCCTTCATGCACAAATGCAAATATTGTCACATGATCCTTTTCATACCAAAACACACGAGTGCTTACAGTCAAATGAGTGCAGGAGTTTGTATATCAGGCTGCACAGCTGATATAAATCATTCACTGATGTCATTCTGTCATGTACTGTGGTTAATTCAAACCTTGACTTACGCATGCCGGCTTGTTCTTGTTTACCTTTGGCCTTTTCAGCACCTTCTCCACACCCTCCATAATCCACCGCCGCCGCCGTGTCCCTGTCATTTGTGCAGGCAGTTCAGTTTGTCCTTGAACTGAGTCAGTATCACAGCAACCAGCCCCATTGTTACGCCAACAGCTGCTACAACAATGCCAATAATAGTGCCCACAGACTCTTCACCTTGGGATTCAAAGCAAACAGGTACAACAAACATCTCACTGGGGTGCAGTTTGTTATCTGAATGTAAAGGGCACCATAAAAATCTTATTTCATGTGTCCAGAGTCTTATCATGTGTTTCTAGTTGAACTGGACTAAAACAATCTGTCATGTAAGATCTTTAATAAGATTAATAAGCCATAAAAATATGATTTTGAAGCGATGGTGGTTCATTGGTGGAGAATTCTGAGTGCCTGCATGTTGATTGGTTGATTTAAAAAAACGAACTGCCAATGAAATGCCTTCAGCAATAAATTAATGAACCAATAATAATGAATCCATAGATTGTGTTAAGATTAATATGTTATGGTTTACTTCAATAATTGTGTGTTGTATATTGGTTCTGCTATATATATATAAAATTATGTATTATGTAAAATTATGTATAAAAGTATTCATTTTGTTTCATTTCAGACATGCATTCTTAAATGCACAATGTTAGCGTTTCTAGAGTCATTCTCTACTTACAGAAATACATAGTAAGAAATAAGATTATATACTCCATCACTGTCTCACCTGATGCTTTGCGGATACTGAGTTTGGTCCCGCCTCCCTGAAGAATAGCAGAGTTTGTTGATGTAAAGTCACACAAATATAGGCCTTGATCCTCCACAGAGACGTTCCTCAGCATCATTGACAGATCTCCCAAAGACAGATCACCAGAGAAAAACACACGGCCTGCCAACGCATCGCCCAACGTCTCGTTCGCTTGTAGAACATTTCTCCTTCCTTCTGCATTCTGGAGATGCCACCTCAGCGTCCCCACGGCTTGATGTTCATGTCCATTGCTCCTCAGCAGACAAGACAACACCACGTCCTCACCTTCCACTGCTTTCTCTTTGGGAGGCTGTTGTAAATATGGTGCCCCCTGTGGGCTGGGTGGACTAGGAGCAGGTGAAGTTGGAGAAGTTTCTGGAGCAAAGATTGGGAAGGTATTCTGAGGGGGTGTGGTGTTTACAGGGGCATTAATGAGTAAACAAATAGACAGAAGCACACCTGTAAATAAGAGAAGATTGTTATTTTTATGGACGTTATACACTGCATGTAAGTCCTCCACAACAGGGGACAAATATCAGTATATTACATGAACGTTTCCAAGCTAACACTCATGTAATATACTGATTAGTCTTTCAGAGAAAAGCCTCACCGGTTAGCATTAATTTACAAATGTTATTTCACCCTCCCCTACACACACATGTTTCTGATCATTAATACACTCATGGATCACACTAAATCCTCCACTAAAATTAGAGTCACATGTCACAGGGATTAAAATATCACCGTCCAAAGAGCAAATCAACCTGCCACCTTTACCTCAGTCAACAGCAGACGTCAGTTTACCAACAGGTTCTGAAAGTTTCAGAATCAAGCCTGAATTTCCTGTTGAGTCCTTTATTAAGTCACATCATGTACCTAAATAGAGTCCAACACTTTAACGTGTCGGTTACGTTGCAAGCGTAACTCTCCTTCAGCACTGATCTCTGTGTTCTTCTGTGTGTTTCTGATCTTTCTCTTCACATGTTGATGGAATCAGAGGTGCATTTACTATGAAGGCAGATCTCCTGCTTTAATGGCCAAACAACATCTTAAGGCTTCTAGTTGAGAAATGATGATGTGAAATGAGTTTTAATAAGAACATTATGGCTTTTAAGGATGATGACAGAGTTTGTTGTAGGATAAAGAATTTATTTCAGACTGGTAGTAAAACAAGATAAGGTTATAGAAGAAGATTGTATAAGGATTTATTGTTTCTATTGGATGGTTTGTGCTGAAGTTAGGAGTATAATATTTTTGTGGTAGTCTCAGACAACAGGCAACTTTGGCTAACGTTTTCTCAAAGTTTTCTCAAAGTTTCCTCAGTTATTGCAGTAGTGTAATTTTTAACATTATGTATAATATTTAACATATGTTATTTTTAAGTTGTTATTGAAAAAGTAAAACTAATACAGAATTTAAAATGTTTGAACAATGTACGTATAACTAAGCAACAGCATTAATACAACGTTTAAATGCTGGACACTGGGGACATTTTGGGGAGCTTTGTTAATGTATTAGTGTGATTTAGCAGCAGCCCTGAGGAATGAGGAATGCAGTTACTGACAAATCCAGGACATAATAAAGTCTTACCTGTGATTCCAGACTGAAAAAAGTGACTGAGTAAAACC
>JBAJNP010001361.1:0-63329 GCA_036877545.1 Yasuhikotakia modesta | reverse complement strand
TGAAGTTTCAGCCGTTTTAAATGTTCAAATAAAACTTCTGCTTATTCCAAGACAAACCGTATTGACCCCAAACTGACAACAGCTTCAGATGTAGAATACACACTTGCTCTGTAATATTGACTCAGGATCGGCTGAGTGGACTGTTGCCCAATGTAGATTGTTGCTGAGCCTCGATCAATTAATGGAGTTTTTCATACAATAGGCTCTGTCAGTTCAGATGATGATGTTTAGCTTTGCTTCCATACGGCTCAGTTAGCACTAATGTAACTTATTTTTGGTGCCTCTTTTGAATTCTCCATAAATGACTCTCTGAGGTCACTTATCTGTTGCCTAAGGAACCAAAACAGTCAATGTTAGTCCTGCTGGCTGCTCTCTAACTACTCTGCTTTTAAAGGTTGAGAAAGGATGAGAAAATCACATTTTAACAGTGATTAATCACATTAATAAAATGACAGCCGAGCAAAGCGGATAGTGTGAGGTAAAGATTTGCAGCATTGTATGATAAATTACTGGCAATAATATCTCTGGGTCAATTAAATGGTAGTTTTGCTGTAATTTGTAAAACTGTGACAGGGCTGAAATTTGAACCCAAGGCTGGTCGGTGGTGAGCAGAGGTTAAGACTGTAATTACATTAAACTTAAATGAAACAGAAGCACACAGAATTATGGACTCTCTCTCTTCCTGTCTGTAATAAATCGATGTTTGAAAACACTCCACTGCACAACACTGCAGTATTACACTCACTAAGAACCACTAAGCAGAATCATAATGTGTACTAGATCAAAGTCAAGCACCTTGCAATGTTACGTATAGCCACAGAGCTAGAATAACTAATGTTGTCTGTGTTATAAATCACATTGCGTGTGATATGATGGTAACAGAATCGCTTCCTGTCGTCTGAAGGTTATGATCACATGACTGATTATTGCATTTTTTTCTTAAAAGAAATCAACATATTTCTTAAAATATTTATATTCTATCTATTGCTGTTGGCGTGAAACAAAGCTAAATGGCGTTAAATGAACCATTTAAAAATGTAAAAATCAAAACAGGAAACAAAGGATAGAATTTTCTGACATTTTAATATCTGTCTTAGTTGTTTTTCTGTTTTCCAAACATGTTTTCCAAACATGTTTTCCAGTATTTATTTAGCTGTAACTGTTTAAAAACATTTGTTTTCTGCACAGCATGCTTTTTACAACAAAGTTTCACTAATTTACTGATTTCTGCAAAAAATATCTAGTTGTTAAGAAATATTAGGAGCAATTTATGGCTTTAGGCAGAAAGCTTATATAAATCTTTTATCATTTGAATCGTTTGTAAAAGAGTTTTGACAGCTTGTTTTCTGAAGTCATTTGTAAAAAGTGAAGCATTATGAGAAACAAACAGATGATTGTTGTTTGAAATCCCACAAACACAGAATAAATATTGTTGTGGATCACACACCGAGTGGGTCAAGACCTCTCCAGCTGCACTGGACATGTTCCAGTGTGAGGAGATGGTGGATGAAGACGTTTGTGCACAAATAGTCTGTGAAAGAGTTCAGTTCACTGCAGTATAGCTTATAACTCAACACAGCGTTACCTTTGCTCTATAGAAAACAAGAATGCAAATGCATGCATGGTAAAAATCACACGATCTCTCTCCCCAAAGTTTCCATTTGCATGAAATCGATTAACAGACGCTTCTATCCACCGTAACTTACAATAAAACATTTCCTATTTTTGTGGTTCTTTCTCATTTCTCTGCTGAGACCAGAATATTAAATTACAGGTGGAGGCCGTCCAGACTTTAAATGATCTGATTTTAGTCATTTAGGAAATCTGCTGCCAGAATAAATACTACAGGAAATCTAGTGTCACCCTTAATTTTCAGAATATGGGTGTGTTTTGTGTTTCATTACTCAAATCTCCCTGATGCTTTTAGATACATCAGAAGTATCAGAGTGCATGTAATTCATCCTAAACATACATAAAACACACAAGGTGGATTTTTCAGATGTTTCCCAAGTTTATCAGAACATCTGATGTTTTTGTAACTTCAGTCTTTAATTGCACAGATAATACCGGCTGCTTCAGTATTTATATGAGGCTGGAGATGCAGTGGCCGCTGTCTGCCGTGACCTAAATTGTTTTTCTTGCTGTCTGACCTGCTGTGAATTCCTGCTCTAATCTCCTTTTTCAAATGCACTGTCCACATTCACATGGATTAAACATCCACACAGTTGGCCGTCTCCTAACTCCACTCAGTTCCTTTCTGCCAAGTTGAACACATACTCTCTCTCTCTCTTTGAACTTCACACAACAGTCTGGCCTGTAAATGGCAAGAAGATTCAATCCAGAGCATCGAAATATTAAGTGTGAACTCCACACAAACCAGTTTGTCTCACCTGAAGAATCAATAGTGTAATGTCTCAGAATGATCCAAAACTTACGTTCTGGTTCTGTTTCATGCACACCAAAGTATTTTAATGTTTTGGCAAGACAGTAAAATACTCTGTTGATTACATGATTGTTTTCCTGCTATTGTTGTTAAGCTATTTTTTCTATTTCATTACAGTCATCCAATATTAATATCAAACTAGAGTTTTCATCCATCTGTCATTGGTCAATGAAATAAATAGTCCCACCTCTAAACTCACACCATTGGCTGAGCCAGTGTTGTTTTGATCAGAATTACAGAAATTAAACAAATAAACATAATTTAGATAAACAATGACTTAATATCTAGATATTAGCAGGACGTACAGATGTGAAATACAGAAGTACTGTATACATATAAATAGATATTTTCATTTAAAGCATCTATTGCCTAATGTTATAAACATCATAAGAATTTTGAACCATAAAAGGTCAATAAATAAATGTGACAAGCAAAACCCAAAAGATTAAATTAGCTCTGAAAAGACTGATGTTGTTCATCTCACTGTGATCAACACTGCATTAGCTCATGTCTCTGGCACACAGACAACGTTTCTCAACACATCTGATCTGTCCAGAGACTCCAGAACTCATGAGAAATAAAAAACACGTCCAAAACGATTCATCACGAGTGGACATGAGGCTCTCCACAGTGGATGAATAAATGTGAGTTAGTGAGTCTCACCTGAATTCAGCACAGGAGGAGTTTGTCATGGGCTCGGCTCACCGCTGGAGGTCCCGGCTGGTTTTGGTCTTACACCAGCGATTTGTCTCCTCTGAGATGGAGGTTTATTGCAGTTTTACATCATGCAGACGAGTGATTAATTCACAGAGGCTGGAAAAGGTGCAAAGAACAACTAACATGTTGAACAGATAATGAGAGAGAAAAAACTAAAAGGAGAAAGTTACAGGATTTGGAAAAACAAGAAAAAGATTAAATAAGCCTCGTATAATTGCGTCAATGTGATTCATCCTCTGTCCTTTGTGCCCTCAGAGTCATTTTTCAGAAAACACAGCAGCACTTTTTAAAATCTCTTTTCAGTAAAGGGTCTTTGGGATTCTTCAGTCACGGTTTGATGCCCAAAATAAAAGAGATTTGAGAGAGAAATAAAATGTGTGGAGAATTCACACACAACACAGTCTGTGATTATAAAAAACTCTGATTTAAGTGCTTACAAATAGAAGTCAAGAGGAATGTTTAGACATGCTTGTTTTATTTATTATGAACACTTTGGCCCCGGTGCACATTTACTCTCTCATTTAATGTTTATTTGATGTGTCTGTGACTTGCAGCCATTTTTTACAGCCATCTCACGTGTTGAAGCATCTCTCAGTCATTTATTCTGTGAAAAGGTTTTCAACATTTTATAGAATATAATTACAAACTGCTTTTTCTGTGTGTTGAATATACACAATTAAATAATGTTTTCACATTATTATTTATCATATTTTACAATATATAAATGTAAATATATTAGTAGTAGTAAAAGTGGTAAAAATACGTTCTCAAAGCAGGGTAAAACGCTTGGAGATAAACTCTGAGATAAAATTGTTAGTTTATTAAGAATTCTTCCCCTGGGACACCAAACTGCCCACAGCTGTGAATCAGCTACAACTGATAAACAGATAGTTTTTCACTCTTTCTCTCTGAAATGAAGAAACTTTGTGTCTGGATTTGTCATTGGACCGTCCACTTCAAAAATAGCACATCTGTATCTCAGTGCGGTTACTGGGCCATCAGACGCCAAATATCACATGTGGAAATCAATTCAGATGAAACACTTGCTGTTCGTATTATCTTTAATAACCAGCCTCACAGCGTTGCGTGTGCTCACATTATGTGCCCAGAAAATCCTTTTCATTCAAAAAATATGACACAAAATTTCCATTTAAAATGTTGTATTTGTATGACACAGAACACCATCAGTTTTACTCTCATTGCTTTGAATTGAGTTCTTAATGTGTTATTGGTGAAATTTTACTGACCTGATTTATTTCACATTAATTGTGATGTTTACTCCAGTCTTTGTTTTCATCAGTCTCAGTGTTTAGCTAATCTTAACATTTTGGCTCGGATGTCTGTCCTCCTGAGATTTGGCAAATTTATTCCCTTTATGGGGACAATTTTTGTGCCGTGTTGCCGGAATGAATTACCACAAATAAATCATATGTCACACTGAATAAACAACATTGTTTATCTGTCATTTTGCTTTTTGCTGCATCCGGTCAATATATTTAGAACAAATTAAATTTTCTTATTGGCTTTTTCTTTTGCCAGATGTAAAGATTCTCTAGAAGTCTTTATATAAACTACATACACTTATATAAAGTTTCATTTATACTGTGTCACGGTTGCGGGTTAAAATCCCAGGAAACACATGATGAAATATACTGTATACCTTAAACACACAGCAGTCTGGTGGTCATGTTATTTTAGGCTGGGTCAGTCCACACTGTTACTAATTTACAGGGTTCCTGTCCTGTTACACTTAAGACATTCACAACAGGAAGAGAGAAAATGTTGAAGGTCATATTTGTATTACAGTATGTTTCAGTAAAACCTGTCAAAAACACTTTTCAAAACAATTCCAAAACTGCTGAAATACAAAATCTGAAACTGGTGAATAAATGTCATGTCAGTTGTTTGTGTGAGTTACTGAGTGTGTTTTACAGAGTCCCTGCAGCAAGCGTCTCCATCTCTTATCTATTGATTCATTCTGTTCCTTGGCTCAGTGAGATTATGAGAAGAGTGTGAGAGTGTTTACAGGAAATGATGGTGAATTTCTGTTTTAATCTGTTACCTCATTTTTGTGATCTAGTGCTGAATTGTGATTTTAGATGCTTCAGATTTCTGTATAATTGCAAATATTGGTTAATGTGTAGCTAATATAAAGTCTTTATTTTATGAAAACAGCAAAACCCGAGAAACAATTGACCCAAAATATGAGCAGTGTTTTAGTTACATTAGAATGCAGTTAAATTATACAGAGAGCAGAAAATTAAAATGCATTCTAGCTCAGCTGTTATTGTTTTATGATCTTGTACATTATGGACATCAACTGCATTTAATATTGATTATATCCAATAGGTTACAACCACAATTGCTCAGATTGTGAACTTATTTCAGTTCATAAAAAGGACATAAATACTGTCATAATAATGACATCTTAAGTTTTAAAAAATGTAAACATAAGGCATAAACCTGCAATAAGGAACCAACTAAGTTAAAAAATACTATACATTTCAGGTATTTATTTGTGGTTTATTTGTGTGGCACCGTTGGCTTTTGTGCAACAGTAAATGTTTTTGAGAAACCACTTTCAGCTCAGCTGATGTGAGAATGTGTTTATAATAACGCTCACAAAAATATTCACGTTCAAACACACACAAAACCTAAAGAACAGGACGCAATTCATCACAGCTGAAAGCTCTGCAGATGTATGAGTTCATGTTACCTGCTTTGGGCAGTGATGTATCGCTCTGCTAGAGGTCCAGAGGTATCAGGTGTGTCATCTGATGGTCCAGAGTCACGGTATCATCAGAAACCAGAGATGCAGCCCAGCAGAACTCTGTCCCAGCAGCGGCGCTGGCATGTTAACACCACAGATTACAAATGGAGACTTATGCATTGTAATTTAATGAGGTTTATTTAACATTAGTTAACAAAGAACACATTGATGTATTCCGACCAATCATCACGCAGGGGAGTGTTTATATAGCCATCCTTCATCTCTGTTCAGTGTTTGCAGCATCCCTCCATCGCCTCACTCGTCGCTGCTACCCATTTCACTCAAAAATGAGGACATTCTCTGAGCTTTGACCCTCCCAGACTGCTCACCAAATATGCTTCATCAAAACTGATTCCATGTAAGTGCAAACTTGTGCAAACTTATATATCTGTAAGTATACATGTTAACAGGAAATTAGTTTCATCAAGTCAAACTAAAAACTGTCTGTAAAGCTCTGGGAGATTTTGTTATTTTATGTTAATCCCGAAAAAAATAATGAGATTGTCCCTTTCAAAGTAATTATATGAGTTTTGTGCAGCTTGGCAAAGCTACACAAAGACATTCAATAGAAATTCAAGTTTGTTTTGAGTCTTTTATTATCTCTGCAGAACGCAGTGATTAATCCTCAAAGTGCATAAATGAATCTTTCATGCCTGTTATTTCTCGGGAACCTTGTGAAGAATGTGTTTGCAAAGTTTAGGATGGAATACAAACAAACTCCATAAGTTCACTGGTCGCTCAGACACAAAGCCCTGATTGCAAAGCCACAAATTGTGTGAGAAACTGTTCACAGCTGCCAAAGGCTTGAGATTTATAAATCTTCTGTGGAAGATTAAAAGACTTGTTTAAATCGGGAGGTTTGGAATCGTTACTGTAACTCAATATTGTCATTTCTCATTCTCCCAGGCCTCAGACTTTGAGACTCTAGCTCATCTCAAACACAGGGTCTGTATGTTGGAGGGAAAATGGATTTAAATTAGGCACAATTGATCAAATTTATAGGGCAGCGACTGTTACAATTGCTGTCTAAAGTAACCTTGCCGCTATTTTGACTTCTCACTGGAAGAACTGAATTCAGGTTTTGATCAGTGATAATAAGTGCATTAAAATGGTTATTGCTTGACTCTTTATTTTCAGAAACGCTAAACATTCACTGAGAGAGAGAGAGAGAGGTTTGAATCAACATGAGGGCGAGTAAATAATGACAATTTTTCAGTGAAATATTGCTTTAATAATTTTCACCTTTTGCTATATATGATCAATCTGTTAATATCATGAATGTAATGAAAACAGGGAGACTCAGGCTACAGCCAGCTATACATTCAGAAAAATTGTGGTCTAGAATTATTTGTCATGTAATAAAGCAAATGGGATTTTTTATTATATGTACACTGCTTTTGCTTTTAAGAATAGCACAGTATTTTATTTTCCCCAACATTAATACCAAAAGACTGAGTACCAGAACACAAAAACCATCTGTGATCACCAATCAAAACCTGGTCATTCATCCCACCATCAAAATAAACTCATTCTTCAGCTTCCTCTCCTCATCATTAAAGCACAGGTGCTCTGAAGTTACTTTATCTTCCTCAGATCGTGTGCGGACATTCACTTCTCTCAGCGCAGCTGAGTCACTGCAGGAGGCAGACAATATTCCTGAAACTAGTTTCATTTTCCCGGGAATACGGCATTAGCAGCCTTCAGACGTTGAAACACAGCCAAGAGAGTGAAATGGGAGAGCAGCTTGGGAATATCAGGAGCTTGTTATGTCTCTAAAACATATATAAAGTATAAAGATGTTTGATGAATTGTTTGTGTTGGGAATTCATTGTACTCACGTATCATCATTAAAACTGTGTTTCCAGAGAAATGGCCCCAGTTAGCATGAATGTTCCTTAGTTGTACAAGACACAGTCTTAACTGTTATAAAACATTTGTTTGAGAACGTAAAATTAAAAACACCTGTAATAATATTTTCACTGAGAAGTTCAGGTGTCATGCATTTAAAACAGGGTCAGTGTAAATCGCTTCATTGCTTTCCTCACCTTGTAAGTCACTTTGGACAAAACTGTTAAAACTGTTTAAAGGTGTTAAACGTAATAAGATTACCTGACAGGTTTTTCTTCTCAGTAGTGCTGGTTTTATTGGTAAAATTCCTGAAACAACTTTCATTAAAACTGAAACTGACATTAAAAAACTTCATGTAATGTTTTATTCTCATGAGTAGAACAGTAAAAACTCTCCTTTCTCCATCAAAAAAACCTTCATTTTCATGACCGAACCCTAACCTGTTCCTAATAATAAACCCTAATCATGTTCATTCTGTTCATAAACAATAAAAGCTTGTTTAAAAATTAAACTACTTTGCAAACTTTTCTTAACTATTGTAAAAAACAACAGGCCTAAAATCTTTAACAAAGAAAAGTAACCACCAAAATGTGATAACATTATAAACAGTAATAAACAGTAATATACAATAAAATACATTCAAAACAGCAGTAATAACCACTTGACAAGTAAATGTCTTTCAGTAGTGTTCCAAAATACTAATTAAAAAAAATAAGAGAACATTAAAACTAAATCCACATTGAGCACCTGACAGCAAAGGTCCATGTCATAAAGGTTTTCTGTGTAGCGGGACTCAAACGCCGCGGCAGAAACTAAACCGCCTGCGGGCCGATGAGAAGCGGCGCATCTGTGAGGGGCAGGGAGGGCTGTATGGGGTCCCTGCTTTGCCTCGTTTGAGGTGATGAGGTTGAATCTTTTTTCAGCTTGAGGATGTGTTGCTGTAGATGCATGACCCAGTCCTCCTGTATGGACAGCGGACCCTGGAAAACCTCCTCACAGAACCTGGGACATAAAACAACATCACTGTTGTTGGAAGGATCTTCTGTTTAAAGTCAACGGTTCAAACTCATTTCACATCTGGAGTGTTTTAAAATTTGAGTGAATCGGGACCATGGGACCTGTCTGCTATTCAGAACCGACTGGACAATGAACATGGTCATTTCAGCGAGCATTAGCAAGAGTCCAGTAAAGCTAAACCATCTGTAACAGAAGCTAATTCCTAAATAGAGTTATTGTTATTAGAGTTACTCAATTCTGTTTTTTAGACTACCAGGAGAAACACGTTTTGTCTGGAATAACATGCAGTGATAAATTGTTTACAATAAGAACACTGGGTTTAATGTTCTGCTTAAGGGCACAACAGTGAGAGTTAGATCGTCCCTCGTGGGACTGAAACCTGCAGTCTTGCGTTTAATAGCCCAGATCTTGAAAGACTACACGACACACTCACCTGCATTTGAGAGAGTACACCTTCCCCACCAGCTTAACCAGGCTGGTCTCTGGTGGTCTGGGTACCAGGGACGGAATGTTCCCGGTCCTGGAGGGCTTTGAAGGTTCCTCCTGACCTGATATCTTCTCCAGGTGGGATAAATGCTTTGGAGGACGTCTTTCACACCCTGAGACATGGATAAAGTAGTTATTGAAGCTGTACTTCAAGCTTACATAATTAGTTTCCACATTTAGCTAACAAGCATGTGACCATGCTAACGACCAATTCTTATAGAATAACTGTTCAGAGCCCTACAGCTAAAAGGTCTGTATTTCTTAAGAGCACTGCGGGCCATACATACAATGCAAGTACATGTATACACACACACACAGTTGGAACAAAACATGGACAGCATCTACCTCTGGGTGAGCGCACATTGAGTTCGCTGCGGGCTGTGGGGGTCTGGATCAGGCCGGAGATTGGAGCTTCTCCTGACGACGGCCGTTTCCTGTGCGAGGACGGCGAGTGGCTCATCCCTGCTTTGAGATCTCTAGCTGCTGCTGGTCCCACAGTTGCTTTGAAAGGCTGAGACAGACCGAGTTTACGGACAGACTCAGACTCTGAGGAGTAATTTGAAGAGGATTTTCTGGGGCCCTACAGCAGCAACAAACAGGCCTTTAGTCATTTGTATTACTCAAATTTGATCTGTTTTTATTATTTATTTTCTCTAAATCTGTATGCAGAGCTAAAGAGTTTTTGTTCTTGGACAAAATGAATTTCAGTTAGCATTTTGACAAGAACACACCTTCTTAACACAAGGCAGGTCCCCCCGCGAGTAACGCTTGTGAAGTTCTGACACTTTTTTGGGCTCACTCTTCATCCAGGCTGCCAGGGTCTCGATAGGGGAGCCAATGACCTTCCAGTCCACCCCCAGTTGCCTCAGGTGGGCTCTGGCATGACTGGCCAACGCCTTTCGATTCTCAAAGTCAAAACCACACAGTTCACAGGTGGCATCACAGCCTGCAGGAGAAAAACAGAGAAAAAACACACAAGTTCAAATCATTCTAATGTCTGGATGTGTTGGATGTGTGTCAGTTGAAATTAAAGTTAAGCACACTGCATTGTGGGATACAGCGTTCCACAGAGTGTGCTACAGCTGTGTGTGTCTGGTAGGTCAATGTTCCTGTAGGTCTGCTGGTTAAGCATCGTGTTAGCAGCTCAAAGGATGTGGGTTCCAGTCCCATGGAATGTATGTACTGATAAATTGTACAAAAGTGTCTGTTAAATGTACATTATCATCATGAATACAGAAAATTTGCATACTGTAAACAATAAACATACTGCAAACAAGGTCTAAACGTTCTGTGTAGAAGCACAGGCTGTAATGGAAGTAAAGATTCTGGGTTCAGTGTACCTGTAGTTGTGTAGTCTGAGGCTGATTTGTCTTTACTGGAGTCCACAGGTGATGGAGTCATCATGAGGGGTGAGGTGGTTTGTTTATTCCAGTGCCCTGTCGCTGCTGAGGCCGATTCGGGTTTTACATCTAGCACCCGATCAGTGCCCTCCCTCTGCATCAGCTCATACAGGGCGTTTATGGGAGACACCTTTTCGGACCACTTTATCCCCAGCTGGCGTAAGTGAGCGCGTGCGTGACAGGAGAGAGCTTTACGAGTATCAAACATCTCACCGCAGTAGTTACAGGACACGATCTGTGAGGGCTCCTCAAGCTTAGGGCCTGTAGAAATCAACAACATGCGTCATTATGAACTAATCTAAATATTCTATATGAAACATCATCCACTAGACAGTTAACTGACTTTTAATGACTGACACACAATGGACAGAATAAGGCTAAATTTCATATCTAGTGATGCACCACAATGAAACGTCTGGGCTGAAACTGCTACTAAAATACATGATGGACCGTTTGAACAGTTAATTGCAAAGATCTCAGGAGAAGAAAATCAGTTACGCACTTTTTAAAGGTGTTTTTGCTGTGGTGGAACTGGACATCTTCTGAGGTGATACAGGGGATGTGGGTGTGATATGTGGCTGGGGAGACTCCACGGCAGAAATGTCAATCTCCACAGGTTCTTCCTTTGGTTTTGGGACCACAGTCCTGGAACCTTTCCTGGCCTTTGGAACTTTGTGAGGAAGAGGAGGAGAAGATGAAGACTGAGTGATGACTTTAGAGGGCGAGGGGAGGTGTTGGGTGGGTGGTCCAGAGGGAGATGCAGGTGGAGACAGGGTGGAGGGGTCAGGAGGGTTGAGAGAACCTGCAGAAACACCACGCTGGGCCATCACCCTGCGAAGAGTAGCCATGGGCGACCCCTGGACAGTCCATTCAGTGATGCCCAGCTGGCGCAGGTGAGCGCGGGCATGACTGGCCAAGCTTTGACTCTTCTTAAACCTCTCGTGGCAAAATTCACAGTTGACATATTTTGAAGACTCGCCTTGAATGCAAAACAGATCAGAAACATGTCATGTCAGGACAATCATTTTAACTTCTTTCTTAATCATTTGTATTTTTTTTTATATTGCTGTTTACAAAAAAGAAATATTATGAAATAAATCAACAATCCGTTTTTTTTTTATTACAGTCAGGCCATTTATACACACATCAGCCTATCTCACCCCAAGCCCCTGAGAGAATAAAAAATACCTGATTCACTGGAGAAAATCTTCTGCTTTTTGGTTGGGGGTGGTGTTAGACGTATGGAAACCAGTCCTGTAGGGGAAACAGCGGGATTTTTGATGCCAGAGATGGAAGTGGAAGGGATGAAGGAAGATGAAGCAGGGTCCTCAGGAACAGAAGCCCCCTCCAGTGGCCCAGCGCTGGCCTTTTCCTGAAACTCTTTCGTCTGAATGATTTTATGTAGGGCCTCTATGGGAGCACCTTTAGAGTCCAAATTGACACCAAACTGGCGCAGGTGGGCCCGGGCGTGACTGGAGAGACCCTTACGAGTCTCGTACCACGCCCCACACAATTCACACACATGAACGTCGTCCCTTGCCGTTGAATTGATCATAGTTGCTGAAGAAAGAAGACATTGCAACATTAAATGTTATACGCAAGGATTGTTTAGTTAGCATTTCCTGTAACACTTTTCTCAATCCACAGCAAACCGGATGATAGGAGGAGGTGATCACAAAACAATACAATGATAAATTAAATTTTATTAACATCTTACATCAGAAATTAGAGATGCTAACATCTTTAGCATTGTATTTCTCTATCTTTAAAGGGTCTGGTCAGAATGAATTGTTTAAGTGAAGTCACTTTCACTTCTTACGTCGTATTTCTCATTTGTTTAGCATCTGGTTAATGAGACTGTTATGGCAATAAGTTGTTATTGTTTGTAAAAATTATACTAGAAAAAACATTTTGCGGTTACTCACTTAAGTTAAGGGGAGCGTCTGTTTCCTGAGGAGCCCAGAGGGGTTTGGCTGAGGTCAGCGGGCGGGAGGTAGATGGACTCTCATCACTGAGCTGGGACTCCTCAGACTGCTGGCTGGTCTCTTTTGAAGAGCCTTTATGAGGCTTCATTGCAGCAAAAGGAAAACGTCCAGGTTTGGTAGATTTCTTAACAGCAGTTGTTGATGAAGAAGAAAGAGCGTATTTTTTCTTGACAAGGTTGGATATTTTAATCTTTAGTTTGGGTCCCGTGTGTTTTTTGAGTTTGGGCTTCTTGGCATTGGATTTCTGAGGAGAGCTGGCCTGATTCTGAGGCTTGGGAAAAGATCCGCCTCTTTCCTTCATCAGCTGATACAGAAGGTCTATAGGTGCCCCGCTGCTGTCAGAAACACCCACACCAAGCTGCCGGAGATGAAATCGGGCATGACTGGAGAGACCTCGCCTGGTCTCAAAGCTGAACCCACACACCTCACAAATATGATCACCTACTGCAAGAAAGAAAGAGATAGTACAACATGATAACACTTATATTGATTGTAGAGGTTATTAAAACATGCTTTCCAGTTCTTCTAGCTCAAGAGTTACTTACAATCCGACTCATTCAAGCCTTTATCCAGGCCAGAATCTAGAGGCTCGTGAAAGGTGTCCGTACTGTTATTACTGGCCTCTGACAAGGTCAGATCCATGGCTGAAACTTCCTCCTGGAAAAGAGAAAGTAAAGGCCGTAAAAATGAAGACCACCCCCTACTGAAAACATAAAGAACAACAAAAATAAACATCTGAACAACATAAGTCTATAAACAACCCTTACAAACTTGCTAAAATACATCATTGATTACTTTAACCTACAATAAAACTGGCATTATATGTACCAGTCACATTTTGGCCATTACTCTCACAATAAATCAAATAAACAATGACATAAATATGTTATTAATGGGAAAACAACTAAATACATGTAAACTTTTGTTTTATATTCATTTCTTTTGGTTTAATTGTAGTAGCACTATGGCGGGAACTGTGGTTACCATGGCGAATGTTTACATTGCGTTAAATATGCACGAGCTAAAACCATTTGTTTGCTTTTCTTCTTGTTTTCTGCCTTTGCTAAAAATTAAAGCTCAAATTTACTTTAAGCAATAACTGGACTGACTGACGTTTTGTGACACTGACAGATAAATGCATTTACACTTTAAATAAGAAACACCAGTGACGAGCACAATGACGCGCACGCGCGGCTAACGCGAGCTATTGACTATCACGCGCAATAAACGGCGTGTGTTCAAACACACTGAACATCGCGCCTGTCGCGCTGAATTCAACCAGCCATGATGAAAACTACACGTTAAAAGCTATTCGTGTTAGTAATAAACCTCACCGCGCTCAGATCTCCAGCAGCCGCTGGCGTTTAGCGGAGGCAAAGCAGACACGTTCATCAAAACGGCACAACCGATCTACGGAACAAGGCCGAACCAATCGATCCTGAAACACTGATCTGGCGACTCGTCTTAAAGAAATGATCTGTATGCTGAAGAACAAGTCCTCAGTTTCTGTATTTAAAGTTATTTATATATGTGGACGATAAATGCTCAAAAAACTCAATAAGTTCATTATTTTCACTTCTCAGAGTAAGTAGTAAGAAAATATAAATTAGTTTTTTAAAAGGCACAATTTGTTTAGATAAATCAAATGTACTGATATGAATGGTTCTAAATTCCTTTCATATTTGCAGAAAACTGACCACAATTCTGTTATTAGGGTTTTATTTCTGTTATTAAGGTTTTATTTCTGTTATTAAGGTTTTATTTCTGTTATTAAGGTTTTGTTTCCTGTTTGAAATTAAAGGGACAAGTCAAAAATGTTTCATGTGGAAATGAAAATGCCACAAATGCTGTCAATGAGGTTTAGCCTGAATTGAAACTGGAGTTATTTTTATATAAGCCACCACAAATAACAAATAATAAATAAACAGTAACAGTAAATAAAAACAATAAACCAGCTTGGTTTGCTTAATTCACATTTTATTTATTTAAAAAAAATACAAAAGACTGTTGGTGAAAAGTAAAAAAACTGTATGACGCCTTAAAAAAGCATGTTGAACTAGAAATGAATAAATGAAGTGAACCTCCTATTTTTAAGTTTGTGTACATTTTGTTGATACTACAATCCATAACTGCAATGCTGTTGATATTAGATTTGGGTTAATGGTGACAGGAATGACTGCAAGCCAGCTGGAAAGAATTACTAACGAATCACAAGGCAAATGGCTGCATGTAGAACCATACAAAGGTCACTTCCTGTGTTACATCAGGTGTTGATGTAAGTCTGTCTTATGCCATCATCGTTGATTAAATACAGTTGTTGCACATCTTTCAACAATCCAGCAAGCTGCTCCTCCTGTTACCAGACACACAATTGCAAGTAAATTATGTGCATTTGTACAACTGGTACAACTGAGGAAAAAAAAACGACTTACCAAAACATTCAGTCGTTCTACCGCAGCCACAGCAACATTGAGCTTCCGTTCATCTTCCTCTCTTTCCTCTTCAATGACACCCAGTCTGTACAAATAAGTATACAGCTCTCAGTGTTATCAGTATTTACAGATGATCGCATGCATGAGTATTTAAATATTAGCCGTTATTGTCTTCACCTGAAGGTTGCTCTTGCAAGTTGTTCCTCGCGGATGGCTAACAGATTGCGTAGCTCTTGAACTTCTGTCTGTAGCTGTTCATTCTGCTCCTGGCTCTGGGCGATGAAGTCTTCTAACCGCTTGGCCACCTCCAACTCGCGCTCCGTCACCTGTTCCACACCTAGACGGAGGTCGGCCAAGTCTTGTACGTGCTGTGGGATATCAACAATTTGTATGGAATTTTATTGCACTTTTTTCTTCTTAAAAAACTTTTTATAATGTTAACCAGTGATTTTTGCACAACCCTACAGGAAACATCTTTAAAGTACGTGAATGTACCTTAGCATCTATTATTATACACAACTCACCCTATCTATGCTTATGTGCTCCTCCTGGTGACCATTCATCTGAGGAGGCACCTTCTGTTTGATCCAGGGAACTGGTTTTGGTGGAGGTTTGAGGTTTATGTTCTATAAACACCCAGTAAATTCAATAGTTATCTTTAAATATTTGTGTTTCAACTATTATGGCAGATGAATGTGAACTAAGCTTTACTCACATCAGGTGGTGAAATTGCCAAAACATGTTCTTGAGCTTGGCTGGAGTCCTGACATTGAGCAGGAAGCTCTTCATTGCTTGTCTGCCTCTTTATCAGCTGATGCTGAGTTCGTCTGCTGGGAACGCTCAAAGCCCGTTTCACCTGGTTCCGCTGCCGTTCTTTGCTTTTGTTGGGCTTTGAGTCCACTGGAAGCTGCTGCATGGAGTTGTGTAGGGGACTGTACTTGGACAGTTCTCTTGGTGGTACATACACTGGCTTTGGTATTCCCTGACCACTGTTTCAGCGATAATAGAGACAGACAGGAAGTGTATTTTTTTATTGGAAATCGTGTCGCAGTCAAGCAATAGTACAATAGTAAAAACAGGCCATTATTGTTAAGCATTGTTTCTGGATGGTCTCTCAGGACCTAGGAGCGTGTTTTTGTTGTATAAATACCTCACCTGCTAACGGGGATACGTTGAGCATCTTGGCCAAGATGTTCTGTAATCTGATTCAGAATTGAAGGCAACGGATGCAGGTTGTCTATCGTGTCCTACACAAGATATTTTATGCCCGTGAGCACATTAGAATGCACCAATTTAAAAGAGAAACATAAGAAATCTTATAATCAGCCCGATATGGGACTTGCTCAAATGAACCCAGATGGTTTAAATGAGAGGGGTTTTCTGTTACCTGTTTCATTGGAGAGATAATATCAACCAGTAGATTGTGAAGCACTGCTAGACGAAGTGGCAGGTCTACATAGCCATCAAATCGAGCCATGGCCATTTCACTGTCTGGATCAGATACCTTCTGTAAGAATCCACGCATAGGCTCCCAGTGTTCTTCAAGAAATGTATTCATGAACAACATGTACTCCTCTTTCTCGCCAAACCTGCAAGGTACATGTAAATGGTAAACTGTAAAATCTTCAGTGTGTGTAATGAACCAAACATCAGGTTTTGTAGACCAGAGTACCAAGAAGATGTACCAGACTTACAAGGTGCAGTTTGCGAGGTTCTGGATGACCTTGGCTGTGAGAGTGAGAGTGCGGAGAGTGTTCGGTTCTGGATAGGCCTGAGTGAGGCTGAAGAGTGATGGACTGAGGACGGCCGGGCAAAGGAATCGAAGAAACAGAGATGATGATATGAGACGGTGTCCGATGTCCGCTTGACCCCGTTCTTCACAATTTGATACCCAACTGGAGAAAATCTCATTCAGCTCCACAGGAAATGAACTGTACAGAGAAAAAGGAATTTATCATTTAAAAAAAACTTTTTAATGGATTAATGGAAATGTTGCTACATTTAGGTTACTAAATGGACATCTTAAATCTATTATTGCTGTCATTATTATATGCAGTTTGTATATGCATTATATATGCAATTGTGCCTTCTTATTTATGGACAAAAACTTTTGTTCTGAAGGTTTTGTTACAGTTCTTGATGGTTATCTTAAATTATTAACTCACAGAAATTTTTTTGGCATATTGTTCAGTGATGTTTAAACCCCTGTAACTTTTTTTATGTGAAATACAAGTAATATCATTATAAACAAAAACTATCCTGTTGTTTTTGGTGTTTAATTACAGTAAAAAAAACAATTAAAATCATACTTTATTTTTAACTGATAAATAAGCACAGCTAAGGTGCCACACTTTTACTGTAAAATTGCTTAGATATCAGTTGTTTATACATTGATTGGACAGCACTTTAAAAAATTATTAGCAAACTTATTTTTTTAGCATTTTAAGCAAGTCACAAAAGACATTAATTCACTCATTGGATATTCATTAAATCTTTTGGGTTTTCTAGAACGACGGGTTTGGAACAACATAACATGTAAATAAATGTGAATAATTACTGAATTTGTTTCTGTGCTGTAAGACAATCTTACTCTTGCATGTCAGTGATTCTCTTTACCACGTCCCCGCATGTCTCTTTCAGGTGCCTCTGGTTGATTGGTAGATCAGAGGCTGAGCATTTCAGTGGGTCAACCTCACAGCTCTCTGTTCCATTATACAGCCTGACTATGACGTCACCTGTGGGTGGAGATGATGGAGGTGAGACAGGTTAAGATTGATGTGTTATAGCAGAGGAGCTGCAGTAGAAGGTTTCTTACCAAGAGTGTCAATGAGATACTTCTGGCCCACCAGTTTCATGTATTCATCGATTGCTTTGGTGGCCAATGTATTCTCTCTGAAAATCAAAGCCTCGTTTTCTCCCAGGCGCTCGACTTCCGCACTGCCAAGGTCGATCAAAAATTCCTGCACATGCAAATCATGCTTAGGGACCAGAATTATCTAACTAATGCATCTTTCTTATGGCTTCTCTCATTGCCACTCACCTTAGCTTTCCCGATGCTTTGTAGGACATGAACGAGCGCTCCCGCTAGTTCCTCTTTCTCCCGTACATTAAGAAGCGGCTCCAAGCTGCTGCACATTCCCACATAATCTACAGTGACATACTCTGCAAATTCCTTGTACCTCTCGATGGGCAGAACTTTCAGGTTCTGGAATTTTGCCTTGACACGAAGCAGAGCTTGTGGTCCAACTTGATCCTTGACTGTACCTGCTCCTGAAGGCTTGTAGGGAATGATGGGATACCATTTCTCCTGAAAGGCCCGTCCTTTTATGTCGGACAGAGTGAGCGCCACACTTCCCAGAGGATGCATGATGGAGTCATCCCTGGAATGGCGCTTTTTCTTGGGGTCCTCGTCTCTAAAGAGGTGCAGGGTAATCTGGCTGACAGGAGGCAAGTTGTCAAGCTCAAAAAATTCACCCCAGAACAACTGGCAGCCCACCGCACCAGCACCAGATGCTCCAGACCCTCCATCGCCTGCTTGGCTGGAGCGCTGAGGAGATTTTCCTACGGCCCGGCTGCTGGTGCGAGCGTACAGCGTACCGTCAAGGTGGATCTCACAGTAATAGCGCTTCTTTGGGGGAAGGTCTTTTGCTTCGTTAACCCAAAGGCTCAGCGAGTTCTCAGTGCGTTCACAGTTATCCTGAATGAGAAAAAAAGACAAAAATGTATTTTCTTGCAGACACACAAGCATTATTGAAACATAGATCTTTGGGTTGAAGAATATGTTACCTTGTTCGGATGAGCAGCACGACGCAGATCTTCAATCCAGCGATCTCGTTCTGCAGCTGAAGTGCATCCAAAGCAGTGATTATTTTCTGAGTTGATGACCTTTTTTGAAACAGAGATGCACAGAACGGAGGTTCTGGGTTTCCCATTTAAAGTAGAAATCTTTTTTATCCATTTTGATTTGGCAGATCAAGGCTTACCTGAAAGCAGTACTTCTCCCCTAGAATAGAGCTGTGGACAGGCCGGATGACAGTGCTCTGGTCTGCACTCAGATCCAAGCTTTTTGCAGCACTGACTGGAATGGATAAAGATTCTCTGGAGTCATACCTTGGTGGAGAAAAACCGGGAAATGTCAAGGAGTAGCATGTCAGTTAATTAAAAGATATGCTTGTTCCAAGAGAGATCAGAGTAATGGAATTTTGATCCTATCCGTAATATTAGTGATATGAATAAATGCTCCAGAACCTTCCAACACTACTTAGTCCTGCAGTATTGAGCTGTGTGTTGCTTTTTCGCTTATCATCCCCCTGTAAGCGGCGCTTGATCAAACCCTAGCGGTACAAAATAAAAGAAATTGACAAGGAAAGGAATAAGTTTTACAAGAACAACTGGATGTTATTAATATACATATATGTATGTATGCATTAAACAACAGGTCCAGACTCCATCATTTCCAGTACAGATGTTTGAGGAACCCTAAGATACACTCACTTTGACTCCTCCATCTTGACCTTTATTTTTGGTACTTTGGGGAACCACAGGATCTGGGTTTAGTTCTGGAGAGAAAGAGAACATTTCTGTTTAAATGTTTTTATTAGACACCTTTTAACGTGTCTAAAGTAAAAGCAGTTCATGTTGAGGGCTGTTTTGTTCTGGTGTTTAAAGGTGTATAAAACACTTCAGCATATACTGTGGGCTTTAATGAGTAAGCCATGTGCATATATATCTTCCTGTTTATTTCAGGCAGGCGGGATGGAGATAAATAATCTTAGTATAATCGCAGATTCTAAGACCTCGACAGGAAGCAGTCATTTCCTTCCTTCGTATATTCATCATCTCAAACATTTACTGTTTAACTGAAAACTATGCGTGTTGAGTTCCGTTAAACAGAACAAAAAATGTCATCTAGTAATGTGCTTAAATTACTTTGTCACAGATTTGCTTGGAACGGTAAAAGCTGAAGACCAGCATACAGTCAACATCATGCAAAAAATGTGGAGACAACTTTTGGATCTACACCATTACTGAAATTTAACTGTAGGTGCTGAAATCACAAAAAAGCTGAAATAATGAGTTGGATTAGACTGAATGAACTAAACATGTGAAACAAATGTGAAGCAAACAGCTTCCAAAAAACTAATTCATTGTCTGATTGGAGGTCTTCTCTATCCAAGAGAAGTTTCCCTAGCGCATAGTTATTTCTCAATACAAAAATACATATTTGTATGAAGGACAGGACAGAACTGAAGACAAACAACATCTCTGGTCCTGTACACGTTAATTCATCCAATTTTAATTGAAGTCCAATTGAATCCTCTTCTCCAATAAATCAATTGATTCAGTCATTTAGGAAAGCAAAGTTTAATAAAATAATTAATTCTGCTTACCTAATGCAGCCCCACATACAAACCAACGTTTGAAACCCATGATTGAAAATCTGTTCAACCCTTTTAGAAGATCAGATGGATCAATTCCTTCTCATTGCCTTTTTTAAATCTCACTGTCCTGCATATTTAGCTGAACTAGACAGCACCCCCGTCGCCCTCAGTTGTCCTCTGCTATGGAACACCCAGTTGTGATGCTATCACCAATAACTCAAAGGAAGCAATTTTACAAGCACACGCACACACAGCCACGTCAGCCATTTCCTCTGTGAATTTGTAGCATCACTTCAGTCACTGAGAGTCAGCGATTGGCCAGATAGAGACAACTGATACCTCTCATCTCTCCCAGTCATCTCCGTTTTAAATAATCAGGGTACAGAAAGGTTTAGGCCGTAACTCCAGTGCCATGTACTGCAAACCCTCAACGACTTTCAAACAAGAGTAAAATTTTTCTGCACTTTTGTTTTCAGTGTGCTTAAATGAATGTTGCCCTTCATTACTTAAAAACACATTACACTCAGTTAAGGTTAGTTATGGTATTAGTAGAGTTAGTTTGCAGCCTGAAAGTGATACTGACCAGTGTGGCTTCCACTGATGTTCTGAAGACTGATGCTTGACAGACAACTGCTGACCCGGTTATGTACCCTCATCAGAGGCTATGAAGAAGTAAAACACTTATTGGCATCATACGTTGACTAGAACAGAAAAATCTGCTTCATTTGAGACACATTTGAGGAACTGTTTCTCAGCCCAAATAGTGCGTTTCGTCAGTTACCTCTTCCTCACGTGGAATAAGGATCTGTCCATCTTGAAGGCAACAGTTGCTTATGTCCCACACTGGGACCTCTTGTGGGGGTGCCCAGGAAAGCCGAACCGTCTCCTGGACTGCATTCTCAGGCTCACACTTTTCCTTCTCTTCTCATACAATGTAGAACAAAATAAGATTTATGCCATTGTTAGAACAGATAAACTACAGAAATAATGACCAATCTTACAAAACTCTGTAAAAATAGGAAATTAGCCACGAGGCATAAAGGAAAAACTAATTTGGTGAATGATTGCTTTTAACTCATGAACAATGTATGGGACTATGTTTCTATGCCAGTCTTAACCACTCTGCTGCTAGCTTGCACATCCTGTTGTTGTACTTTTGGCGCCGGTTAGTGGTTAGTGATCTGCATCTACAGTTCTTCACTGTGCAATAATAAAAGACCTTCTTGGACTTCAAAAGAAATTTCAGATTATTTTAACTGTTTTAACTGTATTCAGCCCATTAGAGAAGTATATGGTTAATGAAGTTGTTTGGAAGATGTTAGATGCTAATGCAGTTTGAACTCTTACCTTGCTCTACAATGGAGCTGCTCTGTAGACGTGGCCTCTTAAACTTCTGTGAGACGGTTTGTAGGTACTTCCTTATCTTACCCTTCTGACTTGCATCTTGGACGCTGGACCCAGTAGCCTGTGCATTTGATCCAGATGCTGAGGAGGAGGACAAGACTGAAGACAGAAGAGACCCTGGTGGCTCAGAAAGAGCTCTGCGGAAAGGATTCTTCCGTGAAGTGGTTGGTTTCTCTGTTTTTGAGGGACTTTCAGCCCCTCGACTTGAGGTCTTTTCACCAGCGTCTTCACTCAGGGCTTTGCGCCAACTCTGCATTTTGTTCCATTTGTTTGAAGCCCCTTTCTCTAACCTTTCGATAGTGCCCTGTCCCGCTGTCTCAGTCTTGGCTCCGGTGTGCCACTTGTAGGTGTTCAGTAGTTTACCATCTTCTGACTGCTGTGGTTCCTGCTCAGCTGGACTGTTCTGCTCAGGGGTCTGGTCCATCTCCTCCTCAACCTCTGGTGTTGACTGCTCAGTGCTTGGTTCTTTGCTTGTTCCCATCTTGGTCTTTTCAGGGACCCACTTTTGTGAAGTTTAAACAAGCTTTATGACTCTAAACTCTTTTTCATGAAAAGGTATTTTCTCGTGGTATCTTCTAGTGAACAGCTTCCTCTGTACTTACCGATATTAGAAATTTTCAAAAATGTTTCTTATCTTTTTCTGTTATCTCTGTCTGATTCTACTGCCACATGTGTACTTTAAACTTCACGTTCTTGTCCATCGAAAGGTATTTAAAAATTCAGCTTTACGTGCAACTTTCAGCGCAGTGGTCTACTGTTGACTAACGTTTGATCCAAATACTCTTTTTAAAATGAATTCTAAAAGGTAAAACATCCTCAATGTAACGCTCTCTGCTCTGAGCTACATGCAGCTTTTTGCAGTGTGTATTTGTCATCCCAGTTTTCAGGAAGTCAGTCGACTTGTGGGTGGAGAAATCAGGTTAAAAAACACACAGGTTAAAAGACAAAAGAGGTGTGAATATTGTCCAGCAAGTGCTGTAATTTCTATGGTAATATCTAGTCCATATTATTTGTGGGCAGGAATGTGAGAGGTACCAAAGTTTTTTGTCCTTGGACAAAAAGGACCTGTCCAAATTTTTTCCTCGAAATATAACTTTAAATTGAAATGTGGAGAGTAGTACTTGTACTTACAATTATTATAACAATATTAGACTAGATTATAATTAAAATAAATTAGCTTGTGAGTTTAAGCTAAATACCTGTTATTTTGTTTAGTGTCAGTTACATTTCCTGTCACAACAGCAGCTTCCTGTCTTACTCTGAGGCCTGCAGTGAAAACCACTTCCTGTTGTGGTGACAGTTTTAAGTATACGTGTCAACCTTTCGCTCAAATTAAACGGTCACACGCAAAGTCTAAACACGAGATAACAGACATCACATTTTTTATTTTTTGCACATGTAATGTTTACTCACTCATAACAGCAGTACTTTTACAACACACTCCCACTCATTAATGTACGTACTGATGATATCCTGATTCATACTTTACTGCAGCACCAACATTTCATTATAATATGTGAAACTATATGTAATTTTCATACTGATTCACGAATGGCTGGAAGATCGCCTCATTGATACTTCAAAGGATCCATATCCTGTGTAAAACACAGCACAGACACAATGATATATTAGCATACATTAGCATTAGCAGTAAACTACATGTAAATGTACTAATTCATTCATACTTTGTAGTGTTCCCAGGTTGTTATCTCAGAGTACAGGGATTCCCCTGGACACGTTGTATCTACCACTTGTCTGTGACCCAACAGGGTGAAATTCTCCTGCAGAAATCCATTTCTTACTCCACATTTGACCAGATGATGGCGCACCAGCTCCATGTCATGACGGGAGGGTAAACGCGAGGTGTAGTTGCCGATGAAAGCCACACCGTACCCAACACGGTTACGACCTCTGGTATGAGCTCCTTGTGACGTCCAACCTCGACCTTCGTAGATGTAGCCATCAGACCCAACTACAAAACTTGATACACATAACACTCGCAAATTACTCTACTACAACAACGAATATCTTATGTTTTCATTACAAAATAAATGGTGCTGGTGGACCGAGGTGTTAGTTACGCCCGGTGGGACACAGGCATCTCATGATGGGACCAGCATTCAAAACACAACGTTTGCTGGTGATCTGCAATGCTGGTCTTTGCAACTAAGGCTTTTTAAAACATTCATGTATCACATATCATATGCATGTTAAAATTACATTTGTGGGACCACACATGTGAGAATTACACAGTAGCTGATGGTCCCACCTGTAGCCGATGTCATGCCAACCTCGGCCTTGCTGGTGAAATTCCTGCATTGACCTCATGTTTTTGGAACACATCTGAAGGTTTACACACGGTTCGCTGGGAATCGCTGTGTGGTGAATGTACAGGAATGACAGGGGTGGAGACAAAGAAACAAGAGGAACGCTGGGTGGTGCTGCTCCCCATATACATCGTGGAATGATGGTAGGACAGTCTGGAATGGGATACATTTACACTTATGCATTTGGTGTTTTCCAAAGCAACATACCTAGATTCAAGGTACACATTTTAATATATGTGTGTTCACTAGCTAATTAACTAATGACTAATGGCATGCTCTACAAACTAAGATATACATGAACACTCATCATTGTATGGATTAAAGGTCTGTTTTACACCATGGGATAAACAAGTTTTTTACTCACCCATGTAACGCAGCACAAATTCTCTCATTCCCTCTTCTAGAAGACTGTCCACCTCAAAGTCCCCTTGTTCTCGATGACTTTGTAAAGTATCTGCTACCTTCTTCTGAAGCAACAATGGATTTGTAATGTTCTGAAAGTTCTGTCTCCGATAGCGGCCTCTCAGATGAGTGTGGAGGATGTGATCCAACTCTTTCATGTCGTCTGAGTAGTACACCCTCAGAAGTTCACTTAATTTTATCTCAGACCCGTTAAGAACAGAAAGATGCTTCCCAAGTATAGCACCATCCATTCCACCATGGACCACAGCATCAGTGGCCAGAGATGGTGCTCCTGAAAGAGTGAAATCCATGGGGGAAAATATGTTGTCCCAACAACCGTTTGGGCCAATCCGCTCCGGTGGTGTCAACTTTCGAAACTGGAGGAACGATAGGCCTAAGTTTTTGGCCAAGGGGAGAAAGGAAAAGCCAAGAGACTGGGGACTGTCTGTACCCTGTAGGCCAATTTCAATACCTAGAAGAAGGGGGGCAAGGGCAACAGTCGTGCCATCGGGGGTCAGAACAACCCCCCTCTCACCACCGTTTGTTATGAAATGATCAATGGCTTTGTTGAGGAACTTGCAAAGCTCTGTGTTAACATTCAGCTTTGCTACAGTAAAACTTTTGTTGGATTCTGTAATGTTAATATCAGGGATGTTGTCAGATCCCAAGAAACTGCAAGTGGTGTTGTCACGTTGTCCTATAGTGACTAAACCCGTCACTAAAGTCAGAGGAGTTAGTCTTGGATTTAAATCTTCTAGGCGCTGAACAGCAGTTACAAAGTGTCCCATAGTCCTCAGATGAACTGCTGTAACTGAAAGATATAATTATTCAAAAAAAGATTCTAGTAAATATTCATCATAATCTTTTTGAAAACATGTCATCAATCACAAATTTGTGCATTCATGTTTCTCTATAGCATGTAATAGGACAGCAAATACATCAAATGGAAGTCTGAACCAAATTTAAAGCTACGTACCTGTGCTCTGAATGTCTAAGCATATTCCAAACACTGTAATAATCCACAGTCCTCTTGATGTCATGTCCAGTAATAAATGTTATAAATGTACATTTACAGTAAGCGCTGGATGTTGTTTGTGGTCTGCTAACACTCCAGATTCTGCAGTGTAGTTCAGCTGTACAAACATACGAGGTTAGGCGCTGTACTGGACAAATGTGTTCTTGTTTGTGTTGAGGTTGTACGTGTGTTAATGTCTATCTTGACGTCAAAGTGAGTAAAGTTCTTCCTCATAACCTGAATTTAACTACAAATATTGATTTTTGGATGGCAGTGAATGACTGTTTGCTGTGTAAAGAGTTTTACTGGAAAAGGAAAGGTCAACTGGATATAGAAAATGGTTTATAGTGTCTATCAGTGGAAAACATTAAAGCTGTGCACACAGTTATCTGAAGAATGATGAGCAACAACAATGGATCATTTTCAGCTACTGGGTGGCAATCCAAAAATAGCAAAGAAACTGAGGTTGAAATTCTTCCCTCTCGTGGCCAAGAGGAGCAAGAACAATAAAATTATTATTTAATCATGCCACCTATAAAGTCTTCTGTGAAAACAGTAGCCAATAATCTTGCTGCATTGTAATCACATGACCTCCTGAGTGCCATTTTGTTGTCATTTGTTTCATCAACTAGAAAGAAAATTCAGTTGTTCTTTTTGTGGTGAATCTTTATTGGTTTTGTTAATATACTAAAATATTTTGGCAAGATATCTTGAGATTTACAAAACTGTAATCAGTAACAAATGTAAATTGTACTGGAAAGAAATAGTACTAGGTATTTTGAATTTTTTGTTATTAACTTAATCATATTACTTGCAAAATTTCAGATACACAAGTATTGTGTATGCCCAAATATTCAAACTTTAAGAATTTAATCAATACTTCATATACTAATGCATGTTTCAGGAAGGAAAGGCTGTGAAAAAGACCTTTTCCATTTGCAATTTGCATTTTATTTTGTATTTTAATGATCTGTTATGCATTAATAAAAATGTGTGCACATTTATTTAATTTGTTATAAAAATGTCTTAATGTTTGTCTCATCGATCAAATAATCTGTCGATAGGCTTCTCCTATTTCATTAATCACATTATTAACATGTCAAATTTCAAACTGAACACTTCAAATGTCCATCAAAACAATTATGGATCTATAATTTTGAAAATAATGACAAAAATGATGTTAAAACTAGAACATTTTCTGATTTTATTTCATGCGCATGTGCCTTAAAGCTTTACATATATACTTATATATTTCAATGTTTTTTCACAGGTAATGGCTTTCAATAAACTATTTGACAGTAAATTTAATTTTACTGTCTGTTTTAAGACAATAATATATTTTTTGTAGGAGAATCAAAACTATTATATCTGTCATTTAAGGGGAAAATATTGCTTATTCTCCAAGATCTGCCTGTATCTGGACCCCTGAGCTCGCACCTGCGCAAACCACAACATCTAACAAAAATAAAACTGGTGTCTCATGTCTACACAGGAAACAGAAAAGATCCGTTTTGGGGTATATCAACTTAGATCTAGCCTGCATAAGTTACCCACTGTTAACTAAGGGAATAATTTGTTGTTTTGACAGATAATCATCAGCTGGGTTGAATGAGAAAAGAAAAATACAAACGAAAATGGTTGAACAGCAGTAATGGCTGTAGTCAACAAACAAAACATAATTATGAGCTGAAGAAAAACCTTTATAAAAATGTGTCGTTCCTTAATAAGACCTTGTAAAACAATAATATGTTGGACGTGATGAAGGGCATCTCATTCACTGGCTTTAGTTCCGTTGTAGTCGCTCTGTAGGTCTGCCTCATCGTCTGCAGCATCAGAGCTGTCAATCATTCCCCGCCGTCCGCCGCCTCCCGTGCGTCTCGTTGTGCTGCTAAAGGATGAGGGCTCATTGCCTCGCCTGAAACAGCACAACAAATCTCAGCTTAAAAACTTTATTAATCTGACTGAAGCTATGAGAGCAGAGCTGTCCAGTTCCACAGTCCTGCAGAGTTCGGCTCCAACTAATCAAACACACCTGGACCAGCTAATCACCTCAACCACCTTCYGGGCACCGTATCAGTTGCACGCTAGATGTCATGTTTTGAGAGTACCTGAGTTTGCTCTTGAGGGAAGTGACCTCGCGGCTCATGGCATCATTGGCCTCTGAGGCCTCGTCCAGCTCTCGCTGAAGCTTCCTGCGGGCGGCAGTGATTCGCTGCGACTCTTCCTCGCTCTCCTCCAACTGCCTCTTCAGCTGCTTGACACGAGCGCTGGCCTTATCCGCCTGAGATCAGAAAAAAAACGTTCCCTCTCACTCTGGTTCCCTCAGACGACTTTGAGAGCTCCTGACAGGAGTTTGACTGACCTGGTCTTTGTATTGTTCCGCTTGTTTCCGTTCATCCTCCACTTGAGTCATCAGATCTTTCAGTTTCTTGTCCTTCTGACGGAGAGCTTTGGCTGTGTTCTGCTTGTCTCTGCAATAGAAAGAATATGTATTAAAACAGTATCAAACATGACAGAGTGTCTATAGGTGGTTGATGCATACTGTAATATATCCATTAGCTTTTGCTACAGTATGTTACAGTATATTAAAATCTTAAAGTAATAACTTGGATTTATGGAATTAAATGCCATATAATTACCCTGTCCCAAAAACTAATACATAATAAACATAACAGAGTTTAATACTAAACTCTAACAAACTACTTGCCTGCTCTCCTGGTCAAGTTGTTCCTCCAGTTGGGCCACTTTGGCCTCAAGAGCCGTGATTGAGGACTTGAATTTGGACTTGACCTGGTTCTCCATCTCCTGAAGTTTAGCCTTCAGCTCTTTGTTCTGTCTCTCCATCAGCTGTCTGGCGCTCTCATTCTTCTGGGATGTGGAGCGTTCAGCCTGGAGCTCGTTGGTGAGTTGTTCCACCTAGAAGAACAAGGTTGAGAAAATAAAATGTAATTCTTTCCCTGCCATTAACAAGATTTTCCACACATTACGAGATAGCAGACTTCCGTAATATTCCAGCAATTCCGTTATATGGCAGGGGGCGCTACTGTGTATCTTCTGAAAGGTTTCAGAACTTCAGTACCAAATAACGTTTTTTGTTTAGAAGAAATTGATGTGAAATATATTTGATTTATTGATTTTTGGAGAAACACACACTCAAGAGATAAAGTTAAATTGTTAAGACATTTTGACACATTGTATGTTCATGTATTCACAGAGGTATTGCTTCAACAGTTACAGAATGCTGGCAGTGACTGGCAACTTCAAATGTCTTCAGGGACAGAGTTAACACACAGCGTTCAGTATTAATGTGTTATAATGTACCTGCTGGCTGCTCTTCCTCAGTCTGTCATTCAGCAGCTCCATGTTGCCCTGCTCCTCCTCCAGCTCCTCCTCCAGCTGCTGGATCTTGGCCTCCAGGCGTCTCTTCTCCTCAGACAGTGCAGACCTTTGAGGTTCAGTTATGCCACATATCAGAATTAAAACATTTCAGACCATTTACTGTTGATCACCAGAGCATGTCTAGAGAACATGGGCGTGATATAAAGTGTACTGCGGCATAAAATATGCTGGTATGTGTAAAAGTAATAAACTGTAAGATATTTCACATAACTGAACAACTACACCTCGTTCCTGCACAAACAGTTCTTGTTTCACTAAAGTTCATCTGACGTATTAATTGCAACTATTAACCACATATTTCAGGAGAGGAGTTAATATATTACAGGATTATCATGAATTCCACAGGATTAGGACTCTTTAGGATGTTTTATGTGGGAATTATTTAGCACGCTCACTTTCCAGACGTGTTGCTGGCGAGCTCATCGGCCAGTTCATCTCTCTCGGTTTCTGCTTGTTTCTTAGCTCTCTCAGCCGCAGCCAGATCCTGTGATCAAACAATCGTGAGATGAGCTCTTCATGTACTTCAAGTATTCCCTAAGATCTCAAGTAATTCTTATTGTAATTTTACATGTTAAAATATCAATATTACACATCATTTAAATGTAGTTTTTAAGTTATTTTATTTAGCATTGACTTTTGAAATTGAAGTTCAATCATGAACCATATACTGTTGATTTGCAAGATCCCAGTTTGAGGAACCCTGAAAGACTCGGATACAAATAACTAAATCAGACTCTTTCTGGCAAACTGATTTAGCATGTTGTGTATAGAGCCTCACTTCCTGTAGCTGCAGCAGTTCAGCCTCCAGAGTCTTCGCCTTCCTCTCGTTCTCCTTGGCACTGGATAAAACTTCCTCACGTGCAGCTCTGGCATCATCGAGCTCTCGTTGGAAGTCCTTCATCTGAGCCTAAGACATAAAAACACACACAGTAAAACAGTAAAAATAACTAAACATTTATTTACATGTATAATTTATTAAGGTAAATGAGGCTCTTTCCATAATATTTACCTGGAGTTTGCGAAGCTGCTTGATGGCCTCATCCCGTCCCTTGTTTGATGTCTCAATCTGGCCTTCAAGGTCCTTCATGTCTCCCTCTAGTTTCTTCTTGGCAGCGGCTAATACAGTCCTTTGCTTGCGCTCATCCTCAAGTTCAGTTTCCATTTCTCGCACCTGTTGTTGAAAACCATTATTTATGAAGATCAGCACAAACCTGTCTGTTTTTGTTGGAAGATCTAACACCAGATTTTTTACCTGTTTGACCAACTGCCTCTTCTTCTCCTCACCCTGCTCATCTCGGCCCTGAAGATCCCTCTCAAACTGAGCCTTCAGAGCTTGCATGTTGACCTCTAGACGCAGCTTAGCATCCTCTGCTGCCTGTAATTCATCCTCCAGCTCTTCTAACTGAGTCTTCATCTCTTCTACCTGAGCCTCCAGGCCACGTTTGGATTTCTCAAGCTCATGCACCTAACAACATATCAAGTTCGATTAAGTCTAGACGAGATTAAGTCTGATTAAGTCTGAAAACGATCAAAGTCTAGAAGAGCAAGAATCTAGAAGGCAATTCTACTAACTTATTGAAGGTATCAGATTCTGAACTTACATTTTTGCCCACATCATCTTTGGAGCTGACCAGGTCCTCCATTTCAGCACGGAGGGCTTTATTGGCTCGCTCAAGTTCCTCACGGCTTTCTTGAGCTTCTTCTAAAGCTTTAGCTAGAGAAAGAGCCTTGGTCTCCTTCTCTCTGGCCTCAGCCTCTGCTCGATCTCGTTCATCTGCATATTTACTGGAGATGCTCTTTTCTTCTGCGAGCATCTGTCAGAAACAACCACAGTTAGCACCCATACATTCAAAGGCAAACATTCTGATGCATTGGTCAATCAATCAATATATTTTGCAGGAACAGTAAAAACAATTGACCATAAATTATGTTTATTTGAATAATATAAATTAGAAACCTGGTCAAACTTCTTCTGTTTCTTCTCAAGGTTGGACACCAGCTGTCTCTGATTGTCCAGATCCATCAGTGTGTCCTCCAGCTCCTGCTGCAGTCTGTTCTTGGTCTTCTCCAACTTGTCGTAAGCTGCTGCCTTCTCCTCAAACTGAGTATTGGCCGTCTCCAGGTCTCTCTGCAGTCGCTTCTTACCTTCTTCTAAAAGTTCTACATTACCTGACATCTCCTCTAGCTTTTTCTTAAAGTCAGAGAGCTGTCAAGGAACACAGACATTTAGCCCTGCAATTTTCAAAATCACACTCAACAATCACCAGGTATGGCTAACAGCATGGCTAAGAGTATTTATCTTGTTGTTAAGGTCTTACCTGAAGGTTCAATGTTGAAACATGTCTCTCCACGTTCCTCTTTGCTTCCATTTCCTCCTCTAGCTGCTCCTGTAGGGCATTGCGATCATCCTCTATTTGTCGTAGTTTGGTAGAGAACTGGAGCTTTTGTCTTGTCTCCTCAGCCAACAACTCCTAAAAATTAACGTAAAGAGTCAAAATATAAACATTCAATTTCTATATGGTTCATATACTGGAGCTATAAGGGTTTGTCCAGAAAAAAAATGCATCCATTTCCCCGGCATTTGCTGGTACCTGTGTATCTTGAACTTGAGAAGTAAGACTAGCCACATCCTTGCTAAGTTTGATGTTCTTCCCCTCAGCTTCATTAAGAAGGTTAGTAACACTCTCAAGTTCCACCTGCCAAAGCAAGAACAGACTGTCAAATACAGTGTACTTGTTTTTTAAATTAACTTTAAGGTTCTACCAACAATAAAATATCTAAAATTACAACCACTCACTGTGATTTTAGAGACCCGATCTCCAAGTTCAGCTTTCTGCCTCTCACTGTCATTGAAACGAGACTGAAGGTCAGCAAGCTGTCCTTCCACCTTCTTCCTCTTGTGCTCCACATCCTGCTTGGCCTGAGTAAGAGATCTGATCTCCACATGGAGTTCTGATGTCTCCTTTTCCAGAGCTTGTTTGGCCTTCTCCAGATTTCCCTTCACCTAAGAAATACATAACACAGATTTTACCTTGGAGTTCCTCAGAAGGTTACACATCTCCACAAAAATTAAGTTGATTCATTGGATATTGGATATACCCTCTTGGACTGCTCCAGCTGCTCTGTTATCTCCTCCAAAGCTTGGGTGTGTTTCTGTCTCATCTCCTGCACCTGAGCTTCATGGACACGGCTCTCCTCCTCCATGGCTTTCTTCAGGAGAGTTACCTCCTGCTCACGTTTGGCCCTGAAGAAATATGCATACTGATGATAAGTTTAAAGATGTCTAGTCTCAAAGTGCACTGTGTAGAGGGTATGGATTTAAATTAACACAGGTCCATAAGAGCATTTTATTGCTCAAAGACACATGACTACATTACAATCTCAGGAGATAAATCTCATTACTTCCTAGAAGAAGTGTGGTGACTAGGGCACAAACACACCTGAGTTCCTGCTGAGTGGCTGTGGTGTCCAAGGTGTCCTCAAGCTCTGACTTGAGAGCTTCAAGCTCTTCTCCCAAGTCTCTCTTGGTCTTTTCAGCCTTGTTACGGGCAGCACGCTCTGACTCCAGGTCCTCCTGTAGATCTGAGATGTGTCCCTCAAGCTCCCTGATCTTCTTGAGTGCATTGTTCTTCTGAGCAGTCTCATCCTCCAATCTGTGGTAAATAGAATTTGTGAAATCTGACTAAAGTATCTGTAATTTCTGTTACTTAAAATATGTTTGTCTCTTACAATAGACATAAAACACAGTTTTCATGCTAAGTCCGTTACAGCCCAGATTTGCTTCACACAAAATTGCAAACGAAAGGGTGTTATGTCATTTTAAACAAAAGCCCAATATTTTTAGGTATCTGCAATTTGAAACACTTAATTTCTTCCCTCGTCCTGTCACATATATGCTAAGGAGATTTTTAGCAGCTTCATACCGCGCCAAAGCAGCTTGAAGCTCCTCCTCTTTCTTTGCGAGCTGGGCTTTAAGATCAGCAATCTGAGCTTGAAGGTCAGCAATCTGCTCCTGAAGGTCATTTGATTCTCCCTCCAACTTCCTCTTGGCTTTTTCCAACTCCTGACGAGTCTTCTCCTCTTTCTTCAGGCGAACTACACCGCAATAAGTTAACATTTTTATTGTTTATACTACAAGCTGGACATAACTGTAATTGATTTTGTGGTAAATATTTTAACAACGAATAATGGACAAACCCTCAAGTTCAGATATCATTGACTCATGCTTATTCTTTAGCTTGGTCAGGTTTTTGGATTTTTCTTCCTCTTCAGCAAGGTTTGAGCTAAAATCTGCTACCCTTTCCTCTAGAAGCTTTCTCTCCTGCAAATTAAATCATATAATTAAACAAAGTTTAGTCTCCACCACCATTAGTGTATCTTCAGGGACAACAAATTTAAATCTGCTAAACTCAAACCTTCTGTAATTTGTTGTTCTGGTCCTCCATCACCAGGATATCATCCTCTAACTTCTTGATCTTGGCATCACAGGTAACCTTCTCCAGTTGCAGTTTCTGACGAGCATCTTCTTCTTCATCAAGATGGTCCTCGAGTTCCTGAATTCAGAGACAATGGGCTGGTTGTGAACTGGCAATGGAATAAGTAATAAAATATAAGGATGTCTAAAGCCCTGTTTAGTTTGGTTGCCATGACTGGTACCATGACTATGGCTATAAAAGAAGACATACCCTGATCTGGTCATGCATCTTCTTCTTTTCCAGTTGTAGGGCTGCGCCACGATCTTCCTCCTCCTCTAGTCTGGCCTCCATCTCATGAAGGATCTCTTCAAGTTCTTGTTTCTTGGTGGCCAGCCGCATTCTCATTTCTTCAGCCTCTGCATACAGCTCTGTCTCCGCCTGCAATTTCTCCTGGAGCTGGTTTCTTTCTTCCATAAGCTAAACATGCAAACAGCTGTTATTTAAGTGGCATGAAATGCAGAAAGTTTAAGCAGAATCTGACATCAGGACCTCTACACACCTGTGTGTGTTTCAGTGCGATATCTTTTAGTTCTGTCTCAAATTTTTGTGAAGCTTCTTTGGCCCTATGAAGCTCCTCTTCCTTCAGACTCATCTCCTCCTCCTGGCGCGTTACCTGCAGGAGAGGCTTTACCTGTGGACATTGATGGAGATGTGGTTAGAGTGGTAACGGGTAACTTAAATCCCTTAATCATTGTGGGTTATACACTAGGCACTTTCAAAACACCCAAAAATTATAAATGCATCCTTTCCAAAAGTCAAGGTATAACATTTTATTAGAATGTGGTGTTCTGGGATTTGAAATTTTGATCTTTGCGTTGTTGGTGCCACAACCAAGTCTCTGAACACCGCAAAAAACAACATCTACCTTAGTGAAGAGTCTCCACCACTGCCAGTTCCTGAGTTTGAGGTAAGCAGCACAGTTCCTCTGGATCACCCTCATGGCCGTCAGCTGTTGCTGCCTCTTGGCGAAGGCCCTGCAGGATGTTTTCAAACAATAACTCTGTATAATCTTAATTACAGAGCCTCGATGCATATTGATTACTCTCAAAGTGTTATACCCACTTTCTAGCTAGGAATCCTCTAGCCTGTGCCTGGAAGGCGATGATTATAACAGTGATCTTCAGGTCACGCTCCTCCTCAAGCTGGGCCAGGACTCCTGTGCGGAAGAAGATTTTGCTCTGACCGATACGGTACAGGTTTGGATCCAGGTCAAGGTGCTTGATCTACGGAGGGAGTCGTGTGGGACAGTGAAGCTTTTACATGATGCTTTAGAACAAGAGTTCATTGGATGACATCATCTTACCATGAGACAGCAGGCCTGTTTTCCATCCATAAAGCCCTTTGGAATAGCATTAGCTGCCAAGATCTCATATCTGTATGGCAAGGTAATAGCATAAACATGAGATGTTTTACAATCACTATCTAATACAGTCTATGTTGCTTTGTTCCAGCTGCTGCACCATTACAGCCCAGATTTGCTTCATACAAAATTGCAAACGAGAGTGTGTGATGTCATTTTAAACAAAAGCCCAAATGTATTTTTATCTGCAATTTGAAACACTTAATTTCTTCCCTCGTCCTGTCATATATATATATGGGCCACTGCCCCGGGAGTGTTCACGGTGTGTGTTCACTACTGAGTGTGTGCAATTGGATGTGTAAAATGCAGAGAACAAATTCTGAGTATGGGTCACCATACTTGGCCACACTTCACTTCACTTCTAAATGAAGTGAATGTTTGCAAACAGTATAGTGTTGCTTCAAACCTCAGTCCCTGAATGATAAGCTGAAATAAACTATGAGTATGCAGTATTGAGTATGCAGGCCCATTACTCTCCCTAGATGAAAAGCAACAATGATCGGCTACAACTAAGTAACGCACCTCTGACGGAACTCCTGGAAGACTATTCTGTTGGGGAAACCTTGGCGACAGATACGAATGCCCTCCAGCACACCGTTACATCTCAACTGCTCAAGCACCAGGTGGGCATCCAGCTTTCCTGCCTGAAAGTGGAAAAAGTTCCTTCAACACAGTTTCTCTGTCACGTACGACAACACAAGTAATGTGACTGTTTTTGTTTGACTCTAGGAAACAAAGTTGTCATACTCGTTTTTCATGATTGGGGATGATGCAACGGACGAAGTTTGGCTGTGTGTTGTGCAGTGTGGTCATTAGCTTGGCCAGAGACTCTTTGTAAAGCTGGCCCACGGTTCGAAACATGCCCTTCTTGGTCTTGGAGGCACTAGGTGCAGAGCTGTCTGACATCTTAGCAATGGTTTCCAATCCAACCACACGGTCAACTGAGAAACGGAAAATGCAGATCATATGAGCCATTATCTAATACGTTATACAGCTGAGACAATCACTGGATACAATTATATTTTTATAAACCTTAAAAACCTTATCTGCATGTTTTAGACAGTGTATGAAACATGAGATAAAATGTATTGCTGACACTAACCATCCTTCCACAGATCTTGTACAAATGGATTAGAAGAGTTATTGAGCAGTGCTGTAACATTGTCATTCAGAGGGTCCATGTTTTTGGTCAACCACGCAGTTGCATTGTAGTCCACCTGATCGAGAAAGGTTTGCTTTCAATATAGCAACTTTATCTACTGTGCCATTATTGTCTGGATCACAATGTTCTCCACATTGTTTGTAGTGTGGAACTTACTCTTCCAGCATAGTGCTGCACAGAGAACTCTGTTTTGTCCTTCAGTTGCTTAGGTTTAGCAAATTTAGTATGATTAACATGAGTGTTGCAAAGTTTCTCCACAAAGGAGACATCCGTTGCCTTCGGAAACCAACACTCTTCATCCAACAGAGCCAGGATACCTGGAGGATTGTTCTGTCAAACAATTCAGTAAAAGTTAATGACATTATGTAGGGTTTAATGTAAATCACCTCTGCCTGAAGAAACTGATGCAGGACTTCCAAAAATTAACTAGCCTTGGCTGGACCAACAAAAAGCGTCTCCATTGCAGGAAATACACCATGGGTTTTAAAATTCATTGAATCTAAAGACATTCTTCAATTTTTGTTGAAAGCAGTTGGTTAATCTGAACTACTAAAGTACCGACAACACAAACCTACCGGTCTCTCAATGAGCTCGATGCAAGGCTGCAAATCCAGACCAAAGTCAATGAAGTTCCATTCGATGCCCTCGCGCTGGTACTCCTCCTGCTCCAGGATGAACATGGTGTGGTTGAACAGCTGCTGGAGCTTCTCGTTGGTGTAGTTGATGCAGAGCTGCTCAAATGAATTGTCCTGCAGGAGAAATACAGTACACACTGTACCATTGGCCTTAACATTCTTACTAAATCTAATTTTTTCTTTCATTTTTCCAGACCTCGAAGATCTCAAAGCCAGCAATGTCCAGAATTCCCAGGAAAGAGGCTCCCTGGCGTTTGGTTTTGTCCAGTGCCTTATTAACTCTTAGAAGGATCCAGCGGAACAAACGTTCATACATGGCTTTAGCTAAAGCTTCAATTGCAAAATCTGCCTGTTAGGACAAAAACATTAAATGGCATAAACAGAAGCTAACATGGGTTAGATCATGCAGAACTTCATCACAGATTTGACCAACAATACAGCAATAGTAGTCCACTATTAGTCACTTGTGTGACTTTCTACCTGTTCTTTGGTTTGGGCCTTTTGCACAACCTCACGGCCGACTTTAATTCGAGGTGTTAGAATGGCTCTTGTGAAGTCTGTCACATTGATCCCCTGAAGATGACAAACTTTCTGGGCAGCTGAAAGAGGAACACATTTTAGTGTTCATTTTGTCCTGCAATGTTAGAAATCTACAGTCATTTAACATTTCCTTTTCTTGTCAATAAAAGCTGACCTGTGTTGTCTGGCATAGTTGCTTGTTCCTGGTTTCTCTCTTTCTTGAACTCAATATTCCCCAACTGCAGCACAGACGACACCACTTTGAGGACATCTGGAGAAGATGAAAACAGAATTTGCAATTCTCAAAACACATTATCTTTCACAAGCCCTGAATTTGTATTTGTTTCTCTGGTTAATTACAAACGCTTGACTATCAGAAAAATGGCATGCGCTTATTTCATTGCTTCTAACACCTGCTCTTTCTTCAGCAGTGAAACCCATGATATTCATGGCCTCCATGGTTTCCTCATACATCTCATCATCCTGGTTGCCTGGAATCTGAACGTGGCCGGCAGAGAGGAACCGATAGTTGCTGAAGTTTTCTAGAAGAAGCTCCTCTGTCAACAAAGAGTTGAAATCATCACAGGCCAATGCTAGATTGAAATCTGTGTTTATCATGAAGCAAAGATTATAATGGAAAATGAAGTCAGTGGATAATAGCAGCTATGAACAGAGATGTTTTCACCAACCTCGTAACTTGTCCTTTGCTCCTGCTACCATGTAGTAGAAAATGTGGAAGGTTCTTTCTGTTTTTGCTTGTCTGATACAGCGAGATTTTTCCAGTAGATCTTACATGGTTTGAACATTAAGGTAAATGTTCCTTTTGTAATTGATATGAGCTACGGTGTATTTAAAGAAGTGTGTGTGATGATGTTTGGAATGTGAGAAGGATACAGGTCTCTATGTTGGCTCCAACTATGAAACCGGTTACGTCAAAGTTTATACGAATAAATTTGCCCTGTGGATAAAATACATTTGACATAATGAATCTTTGCCATTGTTTTTGCATGACAAGATGTGCAATTCTAGAAGGACAAGCAGTGTTTTATTTTAAAGTTCCCCAAACTTACGAATCTGGAGGAGTTATCATTCTTGATGGTCTTTGCATTACCAAAGGCCTCTAGAATTGGATTGGCCTGCAGCAGCTGCTTTTCCAGCTCGCCCTGAAGCAACGAGTCAAAAATGTTGAGAATCATTCCACAGAAATCAAACAGGAAAAGAAGAAGAGGACAACAGGCAGAAAGAAATAATGAAGGAAAGGCCCTTTTGTAATAGCAAACAAGCTTCAAAATTTCTGTATTTTTTTCATAAATTTGTGTGAATTTTGCTTGTCCTGAAACAATACTTTGTTACTGTCACGTTCAACTGCTCAGAAAATAAGCTCATGTCAGTTTAGATGGGCTCCACGCCTGAGATCAAAAGAGTCAGTCCGTTTGCTGCCAAATCACAAGCACTGGGAAAAGCTGCCAGGCATGTCCACCTCAAACGAGGAAATCAAAACGATCAAATGAGATCGGCCTGCAATCCTGAGCAGGGCAAGTGAGGAGGCACTAATGGAGTTCATGAAATGGATCTCAGTAATGGGTCTTTCAAAGCATTAATATTACAAGATAAAAGTTACTATGTGGCGTGACAGTTTCCAACTCATCAAGCACTTTAAATGGATAATGGAGCCTTTGCGTCACTGACTGGTGGTGATTCTCGTTTTTGGACCTAAATGAGGATGAGAAAGATTTTAAGACTTTCTTGGGGCTGTCAGCAAGAAAACAAGCAAAAAAACACTTTGTTGGCTTCTAAAGGCACTTTTTTTAAATGCTTCTCAATACTCAGTAATAGTCTTTTTTCTGCAAATATTAATACATGTACAAAAGCGAGAGTAATTAATTTCCATAACAATTAAATAATAATTGCTGGTCCTTTTTATTAGGCATAAATCAGCAAGTTATGAAGAAAAGGAAGATATCTACCAGAGGGTGTTTGATGCTCAGAAGGAAAGAAGATCGTTGATAGCTTCAGATACTGACAAATAAGAAAGTCAACAAGAAAAGAGGGAGAAGATAACAGGACATTTACAAAAACAAAGACAGAAAGATAGGAGGGAGAAAGTTATGACAACAGCAATATTCATAAAACTCTGAGAGGCTTCTATCTAAAAAACATGTCTAACTTCTTTTCAAAGTCCTGAGGCCAGACAGAGAACATAATAGATCTCATCTGATGCATCAAAAACAATTTAATTCCACATTGATCATAGAATACAGCAGGTTTTTTTACGCCTTGTGGAAAAAATGTTGCATTCAAGTGAAACGTCACTCTTTTTTGTTAACCACTACATCAACCCCTATAAAGCTCATATGCATGGCAGCTATGCATTGTGTTGTTTTGTCTTAATAAACAGCTAGAATATGAAGTCTATGAAGGAGGGATAGCCAATAATGTTGTCCCTGGAGGGCGCACTAAGCTATAATCTACTCGATTAGCTAAAGAAGGGGACCAATCCAAAACATTTTTGTACTTGGTACTGTCCAGAATCACAGCAGGTAACAGTGATGATGCTACTAATGTGCGCACACATATGAGCTTGACAGCTGATGCACATTAACCCGTGGCAGATTAATAGGTGATCAACGGAAATCAGAAAGGATATGACATCTTCAATACAAAAGACATGCACACACACACACACACACACATTGTGTTCAGACACACTGTTTCAGTGCCAGGCCTCAGCGCTGGCAGAGAAAGAGTTAACCACATCTCAGACGAGGGAATAACACACACACACGTGATCTAATGTTATAATTTTTTATATCATCCTTTTTGTGAACCCTGAGGCTTTACGGCACATGACTACAACACTACAAGGGTCTACAACACTCACACTACAAACGTACAGGTGGGTTTTTCACACTCCCTCCATGTAAGACTCACTAACGTCACTCACTGTGAGAAAATCAAGCATGCAAATTCTCAAACGCACACAGGAAGGAATTTTCGGAGTTCCTTTTTACTCACATAGGCAAACTGTTGTCCTGATTGTTGCTATTTGAGGAAATTCATGGAAGTGATAATTAGACGGGTAACCAGAAACACTCATTTACTAGTTCTTTCTTTTGTCTGTACAGCAGCGTTGTGTTTTTAACAAATCATACACAACATCTAGCTCTCAGGCTACCGCTGAACCTGTGTAAAAGATTCTGAGTTATCTGTTCACAATATACATCATTACTTAACTAACAAAAGAATTCAGACTATCAGAAACAGGGGGAAGCATAATGTCATAATAAACTTAGTTTGCTTACATTCCACATTAAATCAAAGCTTAACATATTCACTCCCTAAACGCGTGATCCTGGCCATAAAATTGGACTAAGTCTCTAGTTTCGAAACCCCCTAGAAAATAGCTCCACAAGTGTTTTTGGACATCTAGTCTTTATTGGTTTATTTACGCACATGTTGGTTAAACTGGTGTCACACTGTAACAGTGACTGAATCACAGCTGTGTTCAGACACGGTAATAACACACTCTGGTTTGAGTCTCTGTGATGATGAAGCTCAGGTGATGTCAGGTGTTATACAGCTGATACTTACAGCGCTCATGTCTTTCTTTCCTTTGTGGGACGAGGCCACAACTGCCAGATACTGAATGACTTTCTTGGTGTTTTCTGTCTTTCCGGCTCCTGATTCTCCTCTGTGAATAAAACAACAACAATAAAACGTTTCCACTCAGAATTTCCTCAGCCAACCTCCAGGGAGTTCAACCAAATGCTAAAACTGAGAACATACAACCCAATATTTTAATTTATAATATAAGTGTCAAATATATTCAGAAGAAATTGATAGTGGAAAATTAGATAAAAATATTGCATGCTACAAAATCCAGGATTCAAACTAAATTCTGTGCTACAAATTAACATTATAAATCTCTCTGACTCATTGTGACTATTATCAACAGGTAAATTACTGTTCTGAGTTAAATAAGCTGTAAAGATGCAGATATTTTCTTTGCTAAAGGAATAAGAGTTTCTCTGTGCGCTGTTAGCCGCCTGTGAGATGAGAGAGATGCTGACACACCAATATTTCCATATTAGGAAAACTGAGTCTGGGACCCATATAGTCCTGCCACAGCCTCAGGGCCGCTTGCTTGGCAGGAGCAGAATCCCTAAATCAGTTCATCGAATGCTTTTAAAGCTTTTTTATTGGAAACTATATTGAATTGTTTGTTGGTCCACAGTTTTGACCATTTATGATATCTTCTACTGTAAAACTTATCTTGGCTGTGCCAAAAATCTGACCTAATGGATGAAAGCATTGCTCTACTCCCATACACTGCATTACTGTATGGAAAACATATGTGGGGTGGATTTTTCAAAGATTAACATCATAACAGCTTCAACGGTTTTAAATGTCCACGAGTCTTATCAATCTGTTCGGATGGCTGCTCATAATTCAAACAATTCACTGAAAAAACAGTTTGTTCTGCTTCATGGGAGAGTTGGGCAGAGCCATGTGGAAACAGTCTGATGTCATTAGAGAATTCCGCACCCTAGCAACAGTCGCCCAGAGCCATTTAAATGCATCTATTTCCTTTAGCACACTCACAGGAAGTTACCACACAGTGTCTGTTGGTACTGTACTTTAGCTTATACTCTGACACAGGACAGCAACACACACCCTTTATTCTTATCATGGAGGTGTAAAACAAACCAATGCCACTTTAAAATGACAATTGTAGTTTCTTTAAAAGCAGTAACAGCTATTTTTAAGCAAGTTTTTGTTAATAACTCTAAAAACACAGCAAATTCTCACCAAAAGCCCAGAAATGATCAGAACTAAAAACAAACAAACAGAAGAAAAGCCAGCATGCATGTTAATCTGGATTTAGAATCAGGACGGGGGCACACTTCCTGTGAGCAGACCAGCACTGAGGAGACATGACCCCTGGGGTTCATCTCACTCGTTCCCACTGCTGAGAAACATCTGAACAAATGTAGGATCTCAGCAACTATGAGAACATAGTTCAAACATTTCTTCATATGCTATCTTGATTTGTGGTCACTGTTGACTCTTTAATTGCCCAATATTATGTTAGCAGGGGCTTGAAATAGTTTAACTTTGATGTTTGTGTCTATAGTTGTCACTTGCAATTGTCAAGTCAAGAGACTTGACAATGGAAAGTGGAGTTTAATTGAAGACACTGAAATGGAATGAAAAACTCACGTGCAAAGAACAGACTGGTCCTCTCGATCTGCAGAGAGAGAAAACACAATGACAAAAAACTGTTATGTTTAACTTATGGCACATATATGTAAACACTGCAAGATATTTCAGTTTTCAACATTTACTTATTTGGAGTAAATTACTAGCATACAACCAAATGCCAAATACAAACATTATTACCACATCTACAAATACAGATAATCCAACCGCATCTGATTTGCAGGCCAGTAATTTGATTTGCTTAGAAAGAAAATTCTTCACAGTTGCAATGAGACGATCATTGATTCACGCTGCTAAATTCAGAACCTGAAAACCTGACAGCGGCCGCATTCATAACTGAAGTTAGACTCTAAGCCAATGAACTTCACGTTTAAACAGCCTCTGGCTCTAGTCTGGGGTCTTGCAAGTTGGATCAATGCCCTGCCAGCTAATCAGCTAAATGTGAACTAGCCTATTCTGTTCATGTGCTACAGAACTGCTGTAAACACAATGAGCGGCTGATGCTGATGTCAGTTCCCCCCTTTCTTCCTAATTAAAGCACAAACCAGGGAAATTGGATTCAGAAAATCAAATCCAAACACAATGATGGGAAAACTCTGTTCCTCAGCCACAGAATTAGACAAAATGACAGAAGCACAAATATTCACCAATATCATCTGAAAATATTTTACATGCAGTATTTATCAGCCTCAAATTCATAGAAATGATTAAATAAATCTAAAGTTTTAAAGTTGTAGACTGAGGAATACACGGCATTTTAGCAAAACCAAACATTTATGACCAAACATACAAAGTAAAAATGGATATATCCACAAAGTTTCTATTATATCTAAGTATTAAGTTCTCACTCCGGTCAGCGTGAGCTTTTGATGTTTCAGTTATGACAAGAGAACATCATGTCACAGTCAGTCAAGCACAGAAGACTGGACTTCAAAGAAAGATCAGTATAAACCTCTGAACAGTGTGTGTGTCTGTGTGTGTGTGTGTGAGATAGAGAGAGACAGTGAGAGAGAGAGAAAAAGAGAGGGTGTGAGAGAGAAAGAGAGAGAGTGAGAGATAGTGAGAGAAATAGAGAGCAAGAGAGAAGGAGAGAGGGTAAGAGAGAGAGAGAGAGAGAGGTGAAGCTGCTTTTGAACCAGAGCTGCTCCATACAGCTGATTACTGGAGTTCAGGATATACAGCTAAACCTTCAAACCCTTTAAGGAGGTCATGCAGTGACATTTAGCTGCAACAACTGGATGTGGTCTTGTTATTTAAACAAAATATTCAGTATTGAACAGGAAATGACAGTTGTTCATTTGTTGTGACTGAATACCACACAAGATTCTGGTCATTGACATACAGTATATGAATATGAAAATTTACAGGGTTAAGGGCCAGACCAAGATTTTAAACTAGTACCTCAACAAGCAGATTATGGCACCACAAATACAGGCATATGTCATGGGTAAACTCACAGACAAGTTCAATGTGTCTCTTCAATGTCCCCTCATTTTAAGTAAAGTGTCTAAAAAAACCTTAAACGTTCAGCAGATGGTTTATTAAGACCTGTTTCCTAAGAGCAGTTACGCTTGAGGAACATTGTGACGCTGCATCTTCCTAAACTTCTGCTTCTGAGGGCGATTTCTTGCAGGCTTTGCTGTTTGTTGTAAGATAAGTGTCTTGTGAGCGAAGCAGTTTAAAACCAAAAACTTTTCTCAGAAAGGTTGTTTTTTAACTCAAGGACTCAACAATATTTTAATATGTTAAGAAAATCTAGATTTCTATAAATTTTCTAGGTGTGCTAAGGGTCTGTCTATGTGGCTCTAACCATTGTTGTTGTGTGACTTTAAAGTCAGTCACCGCTAAAACAACAAAACAGTATGTGTGAATTTATAACAACTGCTAATTAATATGCAAAGAGCTGCCAAAATGAAGGTGTTAAAAATCATGTGGCTGCTAACAACACCTAATGTCACCCTATAACAGCCTATAGCTGTTTTTTTACCCTGTGAGCAGCTTTTTCCAAGTATTTAATGTAGTGTTAGATGTGTGAACTGTTTAGTTCACGAGTACACATTTACTTTACACAAGTGCCTTAATATAACAACAACTTCTTAGAGCGGTCACACTACACAAACAAACACAAATCACATTTAAAAGGTCGCTCTTATCAGAAGAATAGTCCACACTGTCCAACTGCAAGTTGGAACCAACTGCAAGTCCTGGAACCAGAATTCTTCTTGGATTGTGTTTAAAGTGTCAAAGACGTTAACAATAAATCCAAACAGTTTTTACAACTGTTCTCTGTAAAAAACAAGCGTTAGCATATTAGCGTTCTAACGTTCAGAAGAACAGGCCTCACCCTGCAACATGTTCCTGTAGGCGTTATCAGTGATGGAGTAGATATGAGGTGGGACCTCGTGCCGTTTTTTGCCTTTGTACATTTCGATGATCTTCTCAGAATAGATCGGAAGCATTTTGTAAGGATTTACCACCACACAGAACAGCCCAGAATACGTCTGAAAAACACACAACATCTCAGTGCTATAGACAGCATGTTATGTCTGAAGTGTTGGTGAACAGAAATATGGTAACATGTACTGTGTGTGTTACAGGAGTCGCTCTCTGAATCTTTTTATATTTAAAAGCTAAAATATCAGTCACACACATTGTAGGGGGGAAGACGTCTGAGACTTTAAACAAAGCTTTTAGCATCTTCAGATTAAAAATGAATGATTTGTTATCAAATCACAGCGTAGGCATGACACTTCAGCTTTACAAGCAAAGAGATTTACTCACATAGATGAGGCCTGAGAAGTATCTCTCCCTCAGGTTGTGCAGGACAGAAGCTTCGTTCAGACAGGTGAGTTCTGCCATGTCCTCCACCTTGCTGAACTTGGGTGGGTTCATCTTCTGGATGTCATCCTTGTTGACTGTGACCTTCTTCCCGTTGTCCACCAGCTCCACCAGAACCTCGTCCCCATGTTCCTCTTTCATGCTGGCCGCCTCGAAACCGTGTTTCTCGGATGGGATCCATACTAGCTTTTTGGCCGCCCAATCCGCCTGAGCGACGGGACTGTTGATGAAATCTTTGTCCAGGAAAAGAAATTTCTCATCCTCGCTCAAAGCCTTTTTTGCCATCTTGGTGTTGGGTTAAGACAACTACAAATTTGAGAGGAAAACAAAAACTGTTTACAACACAAAGTTTAAACGGCACATAAACACCATATTGTTTAACAACACTAATGTTTCAAAACACCACAAGACACCTGCAAGCTAATGCTCTATAAGTAAAACAGTTTGTAGCTAAAGGGTTTTGTATATAAACTAGTTACAATAACAACTGATCCTATATTGCACAAACTTAAACATCCAGTGCTTAATGCCAAATTTTGTAAATGTTTTCCTATGGAAACATGCCACATCAACTAAACGCTGAATGGAAGAATTTGGGTGCTGTACAGTGTAACTCGTACAAAGTTTATCAAAACACCCCCTTTTCTAAACAAACATTGCATAAGTCACAGGGGACTCCGTATCATCCAGATTAAAATGAAAAAAATGTGCAAACATGTCTGCAAAATTAAGAAACATTTAATCGGCTTTGATCAAACTATTTCTCAACCTGGCATATAGAAAACCTCTCCACAGGCAAAACAAATAGAACTAAGGGATAATCAATAATGCTGTTTTTAGTTATTTTTCGAGCTCAGCTGTGGTCTCACGCTGCAATGACCATATAAGGCAGCTTTCAGACAGCAGACGATCCGTCGACCTAAACGGCAGAAGCAGGAGAGCTCCCAAACAAAGCCCTTATAGGGAATAGTATTCCTGCAGCCAGACTCCCAGTTTACTGCAAAATGAAAACATTAGGCAGGACGGTCAGGCCTGGGGGGGTCCGGTCCAGTCTCCCCCCCCCCCCTCTTCCTCTGCTGGGTGGATAACGGGAAGTTTAAAGTTTATTGTTCTGTAAAGTTCTCAAGCAACAGGTGCAGCTTTGGAGATCCTGCAACCAGGAAACTTTTAAGCCATTATAGCAAACGTTTCCGCTTACATTTAAAATCCAACAGACATTCTTCCAGCCTCATGCAAGAAAGTGAAAACTATGCAAATATTCTAACACCGTAATTTCCCCACCTGTGTAGTATTTAATGGAAGCTACAGTGTATGGAACCCATGTAGTCAACACGAGTCAAATAGTTCAGAAATCGGCACGGACTGAAAAGGTTTGTACAAAGCAGCACCAGAGTGAGTCATTTCCATTTCATCAAACATGAACAATGCTTAAAATCAGACCACAGAGATTTCTGCCTAATGCACAAACACATCTAGTTTTGTGTATCTGATGATTTGTGTAGCAGGGGTTTAACACACAGATAGTTTACTGATAAGTAACAACAACCAGGAACCAGCTGGTAGAGTCACACAGGATGTAGTATAATCATGATAAGTGAAAACCAACTAACAAGCAGAACCAAACTGTCATTTACAAATGTTGTTGTTGTTGTTCACAAAACACAACCTTTAAAATGCTTGAATATTTAGTGAATGAAATATGAAATGAATGCTTGTTTTTCTGCATTGGTTTGCCTGAATGACGACAGCTGCCCCACTGAAAACACCACAGAGAAACGGGTCATTTAAACGCCCTTTAATCGTTTAGATGAGAGAAAAACAAAGTTTTTCTAAGATTTAATTAAGAGAGGGAACTTCCTGTGTCCTGTGCATGAGTCTCTGTTTTTCCGAGTCTCACAGGTCAGCAGTTTCACTTACCGCAGTAAAAAACACAAACAGTCTTAAACTCAATATAATAAGTAAAGACAATGTTTAATTCAACAGAAATTTTTTTTAACATTAAAGTAAACAGGTGGTTTTCTGAGGATCCCTGTGCTGCTGGGATCAGATGGCCGGATGCCCAGAGAATCATGTGACCATGTGAGGATGGATTTCTGTGACCTGTGCTCATGTGAAGGTTTCCTCCGCTCTACTCCTCCTCATCCTTCCCTCGTTCCAGCCCATCTCATTTTTTAGAAGCAGCCGTGTCACTTCAGTTTCTTTTATTACATTTTTATTATGATGGATGGACGTGAGGTTAACGGCAAAGCTTTAAAGCTGCTTTAAAGCTGCTGTGCGATTACATGCTGAAGATACTTATGCTTCCTAGATTACGCGCATTAAATATCACGCTGTCACTAAGCATCACACTGTCACGAATGACTTTTAGGTCCGTCTTTCTCAAAATAACAAAACGATAGCTCACAAATGTCAGGATGCGGATCAGATGCATCAGATGCGGCAGTGTTGGCCAGTCACTGTCTGTTTAGGCTGCAAGCATTTCAGTAAAACGTAAACTTGCGGTTAAACACAAACTTCCTTTTTTACCTGGCCTGATTAAAACTAACTTCTGTTTTATTTTTCATTATGAAGGACATAGAGAATAAGGCTGTTACGTATCAATTTATTTCCTTTTTAAATGTTTAAAGCATTGGAACAGTTCAGACAAACCATGCTGGTGCATTTAAATGTCCCACAGATATTTTATCCATCACTACTTCAGTCAGTATTAAATCTTGTGTGTCTCAGGCTGTTGGCTGTGGTTGATATGATACACATGGCACTGCATGAGTGAGAACTGAGATGATGTCTCACCACAGTGTTCAGCACACAGATGCATTTAACAGCCATATTTGGAGAACAGGAAACTCTCTGGTTTGTCAGACTCATTGCGTGTCTCATCTTCAACCATTTCCTATGACAGCCGACATGTTGAAGTCAAACTGTGTGCAGTAACAGCTGGACGTGTCCTGTGTCTTTAAGAGCTCAGAGGTTTTCTGAAGACACTTTATGATGTTTAATAACATTGAACTCTTGGGTTACAGCTGCACAGTACAAACGTGCGTCCAGATGCAATGACAGCATCAGTAACTCGCATCTTTCCAACATGTTACGAATGACAGCAGGATGCAGTACAAACAACTCGCGTAATAAACAAGTCACATCATATTTGTTACATATTTCAATGAGAATAACTCCATATTTAATCGTTAAAGCTGTGAGAGGTGCCGTGAGATGCATGCATACTCACAGTGGAGGAGAAACGTGGGATTTGGGGATTTGGGTTTGGATCCTGCGACCGCGACAAACTCCGAACACGATCCGTCCAAATTACCTCGAAAAGCGCGAGAACTTCATTTAAACGGCGCTGGGGCGACGGGGGCGGGGCCGCACGAGCGAACCGCGCTGCGATTGGCTGGCGCGCGATGACGGAGCAGGTGGACGTCAGGGGCACGTGGAGCGTGTATTTAAACGTCCGCACCGGCAACAGCGGGGCAGTGACGTCAGCTGACTGACCTCACACGGCAGCTTACCTCAACCTGTGGAGGAACAAAACAATTCATGATGTACAAAGTTAAGTAACACATACTGTAGCCATGATGTGTGGCAAATGAGACGACATGCATGCATATGTATACACACACACACACACACACACACACACACACACACATTTATAATTTAGATATTTGGCATGCGCTTTTATCCAATACATTTTTTTAAATCAGTACCTGCGTTCCCTGGATTCGAACCCACAACCTTTGCGTTGCAAGCTCAATGCTCTACTGCAGGTAAAAAAATAATAAATGAATTATAATGGCTTTGAACAAGATAAACAAAAATACACATTCTATCAAAAAAGACACCGTGTTTAACAGCTTGTTGTGATGCCTAAACCAATACACAATTATTTATACATTACAGTCTTGATCACAGTGGGCTGTGTGATGACATCTCCCTCCCCTACACAGGAAGGTCCCTCACAGACAGTATAAGGGAAAGAGAGAGAAATGAAGGGGAGAAACTGGAGTCTCCCTAGATAACACACTACACACAACATCTGGAGCAGGAGAATCCCCAGAGATCGGTTTTGGGACCGCCATCGTTACGCACATCACATTCCGTCCTCCTCATTCCCACAACGCGCTCCGGCTATCTAATGGAAGTTTCTATATAAGGATAACCTCCTATTGTGTGTAGTAAATTATGTTTCCAGGGAACAGGACTGTGGCTGGTATGTCGTGAGGCCTTGCAGTGGTCCGAGAGAGATGGAGGTAAAATCACTCTACAGGCACTGGTCAGCATCAAAGCTGCTCAGGATGTGAGGAGCGAGAAGATGGGGGGCTGTGATGGGGGGGGGGGGTGTTGTGATGTAAAGAGAGAGTAAAGGAGTGAGAATGAGAGACAGATAGACATAAGAAAACGACTCTGTGTTGTGCCATATAAGGACAATGGGGTCTGCCTGGAATCTCAGCTGTATTCTGTGTTTGGAAGGCAGCAACAAAAGACTAAATATGGAGTAACAGCGTGTCATTGTTAAGACAAACAGGCATTCATTGGGAAATCTCTGTAATGTTTACTCACCAACAGTAAACCTGAGGCTAACTGTAAACTCTCCGCCTGTCAAAGACTCAAACACCAATTAAGGAATGTGAGGTATTCCACCTGAGAGTGCAGCAACACAAACAGTAAACTCACATTTAACACAGAGTCCCCCATCCAGAGGCTGGACCCTAAACAGCCGAAACAAATTTCCAACAGGGCCTCAAAACAAACATCAAATGATAATCCGAAACAAAAATCAAGCTATTTGTTAGTGTACAAATATTCATAGTTATGCCTAGTTCTAGAATATTTTACTGGGTAGAAATTTTGCATGGGTTACGATGGGCTTAAAATGTTATAATGATCTGAAGTGGGTTAAACCCTTTATAAAAATAATTATAAATATCAGTCAACAAGATGCTTTAATAAAATCATGTTCACTGTTTTAGAGTTTTGTGTTTCATCACTACTGTTACAATTGCACTTCACCAAAATACAACTGTTAAAATGTTACTGACTTGCACCAACCTAAAGATGTTTATCTTCAAAATAACACATTTAACAACAGAAGAAAAACACACAAGGAACAGACCAGAGAGTACAAAACCTTTCTGTCTTGCTACTATTTCTCTACATTTATGCATTTGGCAGATTTACACTAAGCGACTTACAGTACAGACATATATGTACATTTAGTCTGTACATGTGTTCCCTGGAAATCAAACCCACAACCTTTGTGCTGCTAACACAATGTTCTACCAGTTAAGCTAAAGGAACGCTTTAAAATCTGTTTTATGTGTGATAAAATGTCTCACAAACCGATATAATTAATCAAACTTTTTCTAAGACAGAAAGGAAATGTTATTAAGCAAATGTTGAATATGTGTGATCACCTTAGTTTCTGATTTATGAATATTACTTTATACTGTTCTATAAAAAGCTGTTGACTGACTTTGATGTAATAAAGACACTTGGTGTCTGTTGACATCTTACATCTAGATCCTCAGTTGTAAGTGAATGACTCTCAGGAATTGGATCGGTGTCTGAAAGAGAGGAGGGAAGCAGAATAATGTGCTGGATTATAGCTGTGCGAGGTACAGTCTGTTCAGAGAAGACAGCCTCCCTGAGACTGGGCCAAACACTCATGTGGAGTAAAGCCATTAGAGTTCACTGAGTGATTAGTGCATTAACGTGCCCACATCTGTAAAATCAAAACAGTACTGAACATAGTATTAACGTGTGTAAGATACAGCGTATGGAGCCCAACACGATAAAGCAACTAACACAGTAACGTTAACATGCATGTGGTCTCATTCTCTGGAGAGTTTGAAGCACACACTATTTCTGAAGGTCGTATGTGTTTGGATTTATTTATACTTGTTGAAATGCTGTTTCAACTTAGCAGCAGGACAGCAAGAAAATATTTTGACTGTACATATTTTTTAAGTGTTTCACATGATCTATGTGGTGATGATAACCTTTAACAGGAAAGCTTTTTTTGAAAGAACGTTGGTGGTTTAAATATCTGCTATCTGCCATCAGGCTAAACATATCATAAAGTATCCAGAGAGTATTGACTTACCTTTTAAGGATGTGGGGAAACGTGAAGGATTTGGCAACAGATGTTGTTTACAGTATTTGCAGGCAGTTGTTTAGAGGTGAAAAAAAGCCTAAATTAGTTTCTCAGCAGTGGAAAAATCAGAAACTCTCATTCATAAAGGCAAGAATGACCACATTTGGGTAAATCTTGATTTAAAATACAGTTATGCTTAAAAAATCATTTGTACTTTGAACTGTAGTTTAAATGACATTTTCAGAAGACAGGCAGTCTTTGGCAAAATGATCTAAGAGTAAATGATGAGTGATGGCAACCAATTAAATGAAAGAATGTTGAAAAGTCCAAGAATTTGAGACTTCAGAGACTCACCTTAGAAGACAGACAAACACTCAAGGCTTGTTTTGGCAATTAAACAAGAACACTTAATGCATTACCTCAAAACACTGTTTTAAAATACTGCCTCTACTGTTTGAAGAAGTTTACTGGGTCATACAAATAACAAGGCTCCAGTTATTTTGCTGCAAAAGTAAATTTAATATGCTAGCATTTAAAACAAAAGTACGAAAATGTCAAAACAACAGGTGGATGTTTAAATTATTTACATTTGAGTTCACAAGAAAAATTGCAATATTGTAAAATAATGAGCTAAAACTATCTACATAATTGTGAAAACAAAACACACTGATTTCAGTTGCACAACTGACACACAACATGAAGTAAAAACAGACTCATCTAAACAAACAATTTTGGCCTCTTAACAGTTTGAATGCTGAAATGCTCGTATGATTTTCTTCTGTGTCAGTTCTTCTGTAACACTGTAACTGCAGAGCTGCAAACACACAAGAGGCGCCAAATTCAATCCAGAAAAGTTCATGTTACACACCTGGTGATATTTCACGTGCCTCACCTGTCAGAGTTATGAGTCTGCATTAAGACTGTGCTGAGCGTCTGAGGAAGAGCTTTTCTGTGTTATCCTCCTTACTGCTGATGAAATGATGAAGCAGACCGTACAGCAATGGCCTAAAACAACACAATGCAAAAAGTGAGCAAGAGATAATTCACCAAAAAAAAGCGCAGTCACATGCCTGTGTGACTTATCTAGTTAGGCTGGTTGTTTGTTCCCACAAACCTAATTTCTGTGTCTTTGTGTGTGTGTGTGTGCAGTGTGTGAGTGTGTGTGTGTGCAGTGTGTGAGTGCAGTGTGTGTGTGTGCAGTGTGTGTGTGCAGTGTGTGAGTGCAGCGTGTGTGTGTGTGTGCAGCGTGTGAGTGTGTGTGTGTGCACCGTGTGTGTGTGTGAGTGTGTGTGTGCAGTGTGTGTGTGCAGTGTGTGAGTGCAGCGTGTAAGTGCAGCGTGTGAGTGCACCGTGTGTGTGTGTGTGAGTGCAGTGTGTGAGTGCAGCGTGTGTGTGTGTGCAGCGTGTGAGTGTGTGTGTGCAGTGTGTGAGTGCAGCTTGTGTGTGTGTGTGTGTGTGTGTGTGCAGCGTGTGAGTGACCCATAAATCATACTTACACTGCTTTAGTACTTGAATCTTCAGCAACGTTGAGCTCATTGGCCATAAACTCTCGGTCCAGAGGAACTTCAGGCTGACCGGACTCTGAAGACAAACACACTGCAGTGTTATCATTACAGTTATATATAAATAACAGTTATAACATCACATATCATTACAGTTTCATGATAAATCATAACGATGAGGGTCAGATAACGATGCTTATGGTCGCTTGCGGGGCTGATCGGGTCACCTGCGGTCAGCACAGAGGCCGTGTATCGGTACTTGTTGAACTCCAGATATTCCCGGATCAATTCATTGATTAGCAGGTTCTCGTGGGACAGCGGCGGCCGCGGCGCGCTCTCGTCGTCCAGCGCACTGAACACTTCCGCCCGGATCCTCGCCTTCAGCTGCTGGAGGACCCCGCGGGCCTCCAGGGTCTCTTTCAAAGCTGTAGGTTCATTCATTCACGACATACAGAGAACAAGACAGCGATCCGTCTGACTCTAGCATGCACAGCATCGGTCTGATCTTTTGTGGTTATGTTATACTGTTTATGTCAAAATCTCGTATTATCAACAGTGACGACGGGAATCAATACATAAAGCAAGCACTCTAAATGATCATAGGCTTTGTTAAACGATGTATTATAACATTTCAGTGCATCGACTCACCGCTTTTCAGCTCTGTTGTGGTTGCCATTGCAACTCTTCGCAGTACCGCGACGCCGCCGCTAGAGGTCAGTGCTGCCGCTACTTACACTCTGTGTTCTAGCCCGTCCACACAGTTCTGCGCCAGCGAGAGACAGACACGTTTATAGGAGAAACTTTAAATAAACTTTCACATTTTGTTGTTTTTTTGACAGCAACATTTTCAGAAAACTACGTAAACTGCATGTACATAACATTTATTGTTTATATGTCCCTAGTTTTTAAAAGTTTGACTTATTTATTGCTGTCTTTTGTATATTAGCTTTTAATACATGTTTTATCATTAATTATGTAGCTACATGTTTATATTTTACAGTTGTATATACAATAGTTACACATACAGTAAGACGTCTGCTTAAGTTTACGTCTAATTCTCTGTCAAATTTTTTGTGCGTGTATATATGTAAGTACATGGTGACTGAAGATCATTTTGATTTTAACCTGATTCTCATTATAAAGGGAAAACAGTTGTGGGAATAAAGTAAAGGTTTTGTCATATTAAGTTTTAATATTATAAAAACGCGTTAGAACGACCACGTGACTTCAAGCGGAAGTGGAGCGGATGGTTTGCCGCGCAGTGAGAAACTCTTTGTTGCTTGTCCCGGAAGTACAAGATTATTTTTATTGTGTCAGTTGTCGTCACGTTTCGTGCCAAAACAACTTCTTTCTAGACACGAATAAAAATGGCTGGAACAGCTTTAAAGAGACTCATGGCTGAATACAAACGTAAGTTACATAATGCGAATTATACTGGAAACCTGGCCGCACCAGCAATGAATTATGAATTTACAGTGTGTTAGTATCATAATAATCCATAACTTTACCAGCACGTGTTGACAGCTGGAAGTATGAACATAACATCATCACATCACATCACATCTGTGTGTTGTGTGACAGGATATGTTAGACTCGCTGACAGTGATAATGTGGTTTTGTTTAACTCGTTTCTTTACTGCAGAACTAACGCTGAACCCTCCGGAAGGCATCGTTGCAGGTAAGAAAGGGCAGGTGTTGAACTCTGCCAACCTGAATCTCCAGTTTCTTAACACTGTTATGTTATTATAGTGTAATTCTTGCATTGGTTAGTGTGACTTGTCGTTTCTCAACAGGGCCTGTAAATGAGGAGAATTTCTTTGAATGGGAAGCTTTGATTATGTGAGTATAACTCATTTATGTCTTATAAGAAATAAGAAGTGTGTCTTAGTTTGCTTTTGTTTGGTCAGGTAACAAAGCGGGGATGGGAAACTGTATTTTATGACCTTGCATGGAATTTGCATAGTTTCATGATGTGCTTTTCTCTGTTATGTCCAATGTGACCCAACAGAGAGACACAATCTTTCACACCATTATAAATACATAAGTGTAAATAAGTAGTACTTGATTTATTAAGACTAACTGGATGAGTAAAGCCCAGTTCTGGACTGGGTTCTGATGGACCAGCTGTATGGCTTTAGTATGAGGAGATGAGGAGGACTGTGTCACTGTGATTATATGAGCATCGTGTTATCATGACACAACAGTTCAGGTGTTTAACTCATGAAAGTCATTTTAATCTGATCCGTTATGATTTTGGTATTTAATAAAATCATTAAAAACAAACCAATATGTGAAGCCCACTAAGTATAAAGATGAAGGTTTCTGAGTTGTTGAAATGATTTTAGATACAGCAATTTCTGTTATAACAATTTTATTTACAAATTTATTTAACAAAGTTGTCTGCTGCTCATAAAGTGACTGTCAAACACAATTGGCTGAATGAATAAATCTGGTTTGGACTGTATTTTGTACTGTTTTGTATTTAACTGTAGAAGCACATCCTGTCATACGTCACATTAGGCTCCTGTGCAGACGATCACAAAGTTACAAAGTTCATGAATGAATGCAAAACTCAGCAAGTCAATGAGAACTCATTAATGATAACAGCTGATCTGGATTTCAGATAAGATGAAACAATGTGTCCTCCGGTTAACCAAACTGGTGGTTAGATGAGTGGTTTAACCGATAAGTGCTTAAGTGAAACCGAGTACCAAGCAAAACAAGGAACAACGTCCTTAGCAACTCCCCGACAGCTGTTCCAGTGATACTGACCTGCGTTTGTTTGATCCGCCCGGTGATGTTCGATCTCATCGCGATTACAGATCATATCAGTCCACAGGAACTCTATTTTTATAGACAGGTGGAGATGGTAAGTAAACAGAGAGATATTTGCATTTTAAATGGGCCTTTGAGAATGATTCCATGAAGTTTCACCACAGGGTGAATTTCAGTGATTTATCTCTTCTGTCTTGACAGTGAGGCAGATATTTGAGTTTTATGTTTGAGGAAACTGTGTCACAGATACATACTGAGGCTCTACAGTTGTTTGCCAAGCTAAAGAGAACCTTTACCTTCTAGAGTGACTAAACAGAAGTTAGTCACTTACAGGGTTTTATGGCAGTTTCTGTTTGTTTTTTGGATGAGTGAGTTAAAGAGATTTTAGGTCTGTTTGTCCCTAACAGGGTTTAGATTTTATCTTAAGTGAAATCTGTGTATATCAATCATTTGATCTGTATTTGGTCTGAATAACTTCCTTAGAACTCAAACTGCAGATTAACACACACATTCAGACACATAGATGGTTTGTAGGATAACTGACCTGCTCAGATGTTGAGTCCCATCCGTCTGTTGTTCAGCATCACAAGTACAGACACATGCTGTTATTAAACTCACTGAATGTTTAGGATTTCTGGGTAATACAGAAACCGTTTTATGGTCTCCTAGAATAGGGTGAAAGGGTCTCTACTGAAGCACTGTTTAATGTTTTTTTGAGTTTCTGTTGAGCTTTATCATACTCTTTGATCTGGTCACGCTGAATGTCTGTCTCCTGCTTTCTTGCATTAGGGGGCCGGAGGACACATGTTTTGAGGGGGGGGTATTTCCTGCCATCCTCAGTTTCCCGTCAGATTATCCCCTCAGCCCCCCGAAGATGAAGTTCACCTGTGACATGTTTCATCCTAACAGTGAGTGATTCTTCTCACATCTACAGCTTCCTCACAGTGTCCCTCAGTTTCACTGCAATGAAGATGTTCCTCACGCTTGCTTCTGATGTTCCTCATCTGTAAGGATTAAAGCGTGTGCTGACTGTAACGTAACAAATCAGTCGCTCATCCATTAGAGACAGAACTGTTTGGTTTTTAGAGTGTCTGATCCTGCTGAGAGCTCATTCAGACCCACAGGAGTCTGTGAGTGTCTCTACAGTCGGCCATTTCCTCCGCTTCAGCTGCTGGATGTGGACAGAGTGTTCAGGGAAGTTGGCCCAGATAAAGGCCTTCCTGCAGGCCACAGATAGCAGCGGAGCAGCCGGCAGTCCTCTGATGGTGCCGGGGCTCTGGAGGCGTTTATCAGACAGACGGCTTAGATTCTGATCACTGGGAAGAAGAGCAGATAACATCAGACATACGGACAGAGTACGGGGGTGGTTTCATTCAGCCCTGATAATCTTCAGCTTTATCCTACTGCACTGATTATACAAAGTGTTGATTGCTTGAGTTCTTGTGAGAGGACCAATCACAGCGCCCTGCTTATGAAATGCACACTGTGCTTCTTTCATTGTTTTGAAGTGAGTTTATTATTAGGTTTTTTTTTGTGGCCCTGTAAGAACCCATTAATGCAGATACGTGTTGTTATAGCATGTTAGCAAGCTAGTTTAGGAGAGTTTAAATGAGTAAAGGTTTCATTAAGATAAATACACAGAACAGAAGCATTGTTACTGACAGTCAGTGTCCAGCTACAATAGTTACACAAACATGTAAACAGATACAATTAAATCAAATAAAGTTGCTGGCCAGTAAAAGATTGTGTCATGGTGTCACACACAACACAACTGAAGTGATAATCCACTGTGTTTAGCAATATAATGTTGTGTATCTCAACAGAACTGTTGTGTTTGTGGTGTTTGGTCTCTGCAGTCTATCCAGATGGCCGTGTGTGTATCTCAATCCTCCACGCACCCGGTGACGACCCCATGGGTTACGAGAGCAGCGCTGAGAGGTGGAGTCCTGTCCAGAGCGTGGAGAAGATCCTGCTGTCTGTGGTCAGCATGCTAGCCGGTCAGTCACCTTTAAAGTATACATCTCTTTTATTGACATCCTGCCCTAAACAGCCATGATGTGACAAGATTCCAGCAGAAAGCAATTTGTTATTCCATTCTAATCATGAAAACGAGATGTTAGATGTTCTGTTGCTTATTTATCTGTTTTTAAGTTACATTTGAGTTAAATCATTCATTAGAGCAGTGCAGCAGAAACAGGAAGTGCTGGATTATTAGAACAGAATCAGGACTTGCAGCTCATCTCGGCTCTTCTGTGTGTTCCTGCAGAACCCAATGATGAGAGCGGCGCAAACGTGGATGCTTCTAAGATGTGGCGTGAGGACAGAGATCAGTTCAATCAGTTAGCCAAGCAGATTGTGCGCAAATCTCTCAGTCTCTGACTCTCCTGCACGCACACACTCATACGTGCACTCATACACACACTCATACGCGCACTCATACACGCACGCACTCATACAAACGCGTTCATACACACTCACACACACACTCCGGGACAGCAGAGATTGCCGTTATGTGGACACAAACTCCCAACAGAAGAGCAGAGTTTCTGTGCTGAGTGTTGTAGTGTACGACCCCTACCTCCACCAGTGTGAGCACTTTATTCCCTCCCAGCCCCTCTTCATCCGTTAAAACCCTCTTCCCGGCTTTTCCCTCTGTTCCTGTTTTTCTCTTCCTGGGAAAAAATGTTTCCAACAGTTTGAAGGATGCAAAACGTTATACATTCATCAGTCAATGTTCCAATAGAGTCAAGAATCAATCGCAGAATAAATACACAAGTGACTGGACTGTTTATCTGCTATGCCTGTTATTGTTCTATAGGTCCATGAGATAACCAATGGGAATGCAGCTTTCGGTTTGACAACAGTATGCATGCTTCAAATGCCTGCGTGTAATTTAATGCAATGTAAGGAAAATCACTCTGAGGCTGTAACAATCTTATCCACCTGTTAATAAACAGATTACATTACTGATCTTCAGTGAAAGATCACGTCTGTGGACGTAAATTCAGTAATAGTTATATAGACGTTTTAATTATATTTGATAAGAAACACTGTTTGGAATATGTTAAGTCAGAATTTCATTTTAATCTCACACATTGCGTTAATTTTATTCTTGAAATTAGCTGGAATTATCCCGAGAGAAGACAGCAAAAACATCTGGGTGTTATTCACACCATCTTTATTTAGTTTGAGCATTTGTCGTTTTTTGTCTGTTCTTAGGGATTGTTAAATAAAGCTTATTCAAAAAGAACTGTTTATAAAGTCCTCTGTATTTATTAATATTTACCAAAATTGCACTGGAAACGATCTGGGGCTGTTTGATTTCACTTTCCGTGAGCTTCATGCGACTCGCAGGTGGACATGAACTCGTTCTGTGGATCTCAAATCTGTTTGAATTGGCAGAACTCAGGGTGTGATTTTAATGTGTGTTATTTTTAAAAGCATATCAGCTGATGTGGTTTATTATAGAACAGCCACTTCCGTGTGTATATCTGCTTCATCATCTTCACACACAGCAGATGACAGGATACTCTGATTGACAGGTGTGTGTGTGTATCTCACATTATGGTGCTTTAGTGTCAAATACGATAACTTTGCTGTTATTTCTGACACAGTAGTATTAATGTAAATGGTCCAGAGCCACATTAATCCAGGTATGTGTTGTTATATACTCATAATCATTTTTTTTCTGTTTACAAACAAATCAGAACAGAGAATTTTTGGATCACAACCCACACGCTGAGAACAACTAGACTATTACACAGGGAAGCTTGTAAACACATGAGTTAGCCAGAAGCGTGACTGCGGCCGTCTCTCCTGGAGTCTCATCAGTGGAAACACAAGCCCTGCAGTTAGGTGATGAGTTTCCTTGTCTAAACACGTCTGATATTTCACTCACAGGGCTGATAATGAAACCTGACTGGAGCTCAAAGCCCAGCTCAGCCTCAGGGCCAGACATAAGACCACAGCAGCTTTCAAAGAAGCGCAAACACGGCACACACCTCTGTCACTCCCTGTTTTCTGCATCACGCGTGTGTTGTTCTGCTTCTGACCTTTTAAAAACTGATTCACAGCTTGTTCATGTTTTCATTCAGCTGTGAAAACGATGTGAAAACAACCTTTATGTGACGTCAGCTGCACTGCACACTGGGTCATCAAAATCTCCACAGATCTCATGTTGACTAGCTTACAGTCTATTATAAATATTACTTTGTACCTCAACGGTATTGAACATGAACATTTATGCTCTCCCTATTACCCCCACAGGTGCACAGACTCATATACTGTATGGGAAAAGGTAATGTAATAATATAATACATGTGGATTAGTTATGATGTTATAGACTGGTGTGGATTTTTCATTGATATCTGTTAGTTTAGAAGTCATTTACTTATGTACTCTTAAAGATTGTCAATTTAATTTTAAAATGTTATGTTTATGTATGTATTATGAGTTTATGTATTATCCTATGTTTATGTTTTTTATTGAATTTTTGTCCAATAAAATGCTCTGTAAAATTAGTAACACACTGCTGAGGCACAGGAGCAAGTAGCAAATCACAGCTGTGTTGCATAAAGGCTGTTTAAAAAATAAAGTTGATGTCAAGTGAGACGCAGGTACGTACTTCTTAAAACTGAGAAACTGTTTCTACCTGTAACCTGAATTTCTACCTCCACTAATTAGTTGAACCCGATCATTTAGCCATTAGTGGGCTGTACATCCCAAAATAGGTTCTGAAGCGGGAGAGACCGAGAAAGAAAAGAGTTTCAAAACAAAAATACCTGCCAAACTAGGCAGGGATGTAACAGTTTCAGACATGAGTAATACCTCAATCACGTAGGTTGTTAAGTACACGTGCTGTGCTAGAGAAACTGGACTGGCCATTTTTACATGGTGGACAATAAACCGGGAATTAATATTTCATTACACAGAAGGAATGCTGTGAGACATTGGGACCAGACTATCACTGAACCAGTAATTAACCACCTAACGGCTACCCAGAACACCCTAGCAACCACATAGCAACGTGCTTTATAGCCCTCTTAGAACCTTAGAAACTCTCTGACAGCCACCCCACATCATTGTTGCATTGAAAACATGTATTCAGCAAACCAAAAAAATCTATTTTTAACATTACATTATTAATTTGTTAAATTAGTCTTACTACACAGTTGTATGCATTTAAGTAACTTTATTATTGGTTATATATTGTGGTAAAAGACAGGATGAAAAGGCTGCTAAATAATAATAGTGTGACACATTCATGACTTTGTGTCGACACACAGTTGTTAGTGAGAAACTACGGCTTCATAAAGGTCAGCAGGAGAACCTGAGTGAGAACCGCGAGGAACAGACTGTGAGGAACTCCACCCAGACGGAGAAAATCAAACAAACAGAGAGGCAGGAGGGGGAATGAAGGAATGAAACTCAGATTAGGACCTCAGGAAATCTCTCCTGTTCTGTCTGCCTTTCCTCCAACCCCTGTCCCTCCTTCCCAGCCCCTCCTCTCTTGTGTTGACATGGTTTCATTTGAATGTCTCTCTAAATGCTCCTCTTCTCCCCCTGAGCTCTCAGTTCTGATCTGTTAACATGCTCCTCTGATCCCGCAGGTGACAGATGATTTACCTGCTGCTGTGTGGACAGCGCTGCACACCTGAGCTGCAGGGGAGCCTGTGGACGGTTAAACTGTAGATGGAAGTTTTGAAGGTATTTGGTCCTGACTTTCCTGTTAATGATTAGCATTGAAGTGAATGAAGCAGGACGTTCTTAGGTGTGAGCAGGATTGTGTTTTTCCTTCATATATATTTGAGAACTTTTATTGGTTCCTAAAACTGGTTCTTTCAGCAAATCAAACAATGAGGGACAAAATCCATTCTGGACAATTCAGAACACAGGACATAAAGACAACTTGACCGCAACCAAGACTTCAGATTCCTGAGGACAACTTGGACCAGATCAACATTCATTTCACTGATTCTGGACTTTTTGGGGTCGATTAATATTTATTGAGGTTTCGCTTGTTTGACCACAGCTAATGGAAGGTCAGAGGAACTCTGTGACATCATTCTGGCTGGGTTTGATGCAGTGTTGTCTCCTGCTTCCCCTCACAGGAAGTGTGACTGTGGTGCCATGGAAACCATGTACAGGTAAAGTCAATGCATAAAACGCTCATATTAAATCTCATTTACATTTAATGATGGACATATTTCATTGTTTTAGCTAAATCATTAGTTGCTGAAAGCCGTCAATCATTCATATCTGTTAAACTTCCTGTAAAGGAGAGTTTGAACCACGTTTTTTACTCTCTTAGATTAGATCAGATGAATATTTTTCTGGTCTTAAAATACTTTAGTTTAAAGTTTTGTAGAAATATCTGTAAATGTTCCACAGTTAGCCATGATAAGGACGATGGCCTCCGCTGATGGACTGTTATTATAAATGAAGCTGTAAATACCACAATGCAGTGAATGAGCTTAAGAATGCAGAGAATGTACAGAACTTAATGTTATCACTGTGTTCTTATTTAAAGCTGAAGTTTCTGCTTAGCTGCCCTTTAAATACAAATCCAGTATTAGTTTACTGCTTATGTACAGTGTAATACAATCTTTAGATTCAGAATATTCCTAAATATATACAGTAGGTATGATGTTTACAATGTGTAACATTATGTCCCACATGGTTCAGAGACTCTGAGAATGTTAAGCAGTCCATAAATATTCAGTCTCTCTCTTCTCTGTATACTTTGCATGGAAGATCATTTGCATACTTTGGGAGATAAACTAAATCTGCAGATGCAAACACGCCGTGAACCACAAAGAATTCTCTTAATCTGACTCCAGAAACACGCTGCCGGTGTCATCCGTGCTCATGGTGGTCAGTTCTGGCCATGAGGGTTTTGAGCCGGTTATCTGAGCCATTAAATAGACTGCAGGAGAATTCTGTCATGTTCTGATTGGCTGATGGCTCTACTAGAACACAAACAGCACCAAATAACTATAATTAAAATATTGTAGTACAGCAGACTTGTAGCTTGACAACAGTTGTTCTGGTTGAATATACAACCATTAGAAGGGAAAATTATTTGTGTCCCATGGTGCAGCTACAGCTACAGGGTAAACTGGTCTGTGCTAAGCAACCAACACGCTAACCCTTATCTTCTCCTACCATCTCCAGATCTTCGTCCTCTGGACCTGCTGTCTCGGGTTTTGCCTGCGGATGGGAAGGCTCTGCCCGGGGTCCATATGGTCCAGGCTGAAGGTGTTCGTGGGGTGCAGTTCCTCAGCCCAACCCAGACTCTCACCTTTCCCTCCTCTCAGCTCTTCATTAACTGCCCTCTCTTCCCTGCAGAATTCTCTATAATTGCCACTGTAAAGGTTCCTCACACCAGAGTGAAGGTTAGAACAGACTGCAGACTTATATCTCCACTTTATTGCTCTGATCCTGTTTTTACACACTTTTAGTTCTACAAAAATAATGGTTCCAAAGACTTATGGTTTCATGAAGAAGCTTTTGCATCCACAGAATTTTCTGTCACACATGAAGTTTGTAGTTGATAAAGATCTATAGATTATCAAAAGATCAGAAACATATGGTTCTTTTAGGAACCTTTGACTAGGAGGTTCTTTTGGGAACCAAAATTTGTTCTCCTATGGCATTAATAATCTTGTTAATAACAATATGACACTCAAATCATAGACAGATATTTAAGTTTCAAATTGTA